>JBANCY010000203.1:29905-54633 GCA_037040045.1 Phorticella flavipennis | reverse complement strand
AAAGCTCTAGTCGAGTGAGCTCGACTACGAGATACCCTGATCCCAACAGTGCAAAGCAGTCAGAATCGCTTAATACCCTATTTTGGAGTGTAGCTCGAAATACATTCCCAAATATTTGTTCTGAAAATTTGGTTTCAAATCAAAATATTTCACCGTGTATCAAATTTTTTTTGATCTGCGGGAGAGGGGGCGTGACATTTGAAATATGAGAAAATGCTCTTGCATTTTGAAAATGCATGCCGAATTTCGTGCCTCTAGATATAAACGTTTAACCGACAGCTAACAGAAGGTATGTTAGACCTTTTGCCATTTTAGCCCGTTTTCGGCCAAATCTGAGTCTTGTAACTTCGGTGTTTATGATCCGATCATTTCGAAAATTTCGGGATTGGTTAATGACACAATTCTGAATACATATTCTAGAATTCGAATTATTAAGGGCTGTAGAAACTGAATTTAATTTAAGGGGTACCAAATTATGATGGAAGAAATTTTTGATGCCACTTTCTGTATAAGATGTATGGACAGCTACGTACAAAATTTCTTGACTCTAGCATAAAAAATGCGGCCGTTATATACACTTCGTCAATTTCCGGAAAAATAGAGGGGTGTATCAAAATTTTGGGAAATCCAATTCCGGAGTTTCTAATCATGACCCTATTTACCGAATTTGGTGTCGATTGCTCTATAAATGCCACAGTTATGGCCATTTTCTGGAAAATCGATTTCATCCCAAGTTTGAAGTCTGTAGCTTTTGTAGTTTCTGAGATCGGCGCGTTTATACAGACGGAACTGCTTTTTCCCATGGGATCAGGGTATAAAAATCCACGTAATGGATATCCACAAATCACTAACTTTAGTATAGGGTATATTTTAGTCTCTCACAATGTTTATTATTCTTGAATCGCGGTCACTGTTTGCTGTGATTCATTCAAATAACTTGCGAATTCTGTTTACTCGAGGAACTTGAACAACTGCAGCTCGCGAGGAGAATCTCTTTTAAAACTTTGAGATAATCGTCGACAACAACAACAACAACAGGAACAACAACGACAATAATTGAAAAACTGAAAACTTGAAAAGTTTTTACTCGAAATGCCACGCGTTTGTGTTATTTCCCTGGCAGAAGACCAAAAACTTCTGTTCTTGAAGTGTTTATGTCTGGTCTTGTGGTTGCCCGCTGCAAGTTTAGCAGCCACCTGCATGTCAATGGCAACTAACAATGTCCTTTGACCCCAGTTCCAAGCTCCATACCCCCAAACCCCCCCCCCCCCTCCGAACAACCTCAGTTTGCCACCAAAAAACAAACAAAGATTCGTTTTGGGTTCGGAGGGGGGGCACCCGTTTAATTTTTAGTTTATGTTGCATAATTTTCGGATGCGTAGGACATAGGACGGACAGCTCTGAATATAAAGGAGGAGCAGTGGCAGGAGCAGGAGCTGGAGGAGGAGTAGAGGGAACAGTGGTATCTGCAGAAATATGTACATTGTTGATTGTGGGTTAGCAAAAGGTTGTTTCTTTGATAATTTTGTGCTGACAGCATCGTTGAAAGCGCTTACCAAGATATTCTGGCAAAAGGACGACGGCGACGATGATGATGATGTGTTATCTGGAAATCTCTGTCTCTCCCTCTAGCTCTCCTTTTTTTTTGCTGTCCTAAGGCCCGGCTATTTGTGTCAGGCGCCAAATCAATGAGCAGGGCAAGACGACGGTACGGACAGCACCAGCACCAGATTAAGTAGGCGATGGAGTGTCTGGTCTCTGCTGTATGACGACCCATCCCGTTGAGGCGGATGCTCAATCATTTGATTGACAGCACAACAGACAGCTAAGAAACTAGCTGACAAAAATTTTGGGCTTGACGATGTTATTAGCTTCACACACACACACACACACACACACACACACACACACACACTATATATTGATAATATATATACAAACACATCTCCATATTCACAAACATTGTGTATATTTGAGTTTGACCAAAACCATCGAAACCCCAAGAGTAACCTCTTTATATTATTACATAACGTTGTATGTATTATATATGCATGTATATGTTTACTTATCCCTCGAACTACAAATGAGAATTGAATAATGATTCGGTTACAGGGGCTTCTGTAATGCCGAAGCGAAGCTTTTATCGATGATGACCGGTAAAATCTCAAAAATAACTATATTCCTATTAACTTCATAAGAGTAGCTTTTGACCTGCTTTAGATACATCGATTTTGTTGTGCATTTCAATCTTTTTATACCCTGATCCCAACGGAAAATTAGGCGGCGTGTCAGACCCCATTTTATTATTATTATATGGTCATCACAACCCCATCGGGTCAAAGCTTGAAGCTCTATTTTCCTTTATTTCTGGCTTCCTTCACTGAGGAACTTTTTTTACGTGAGTGGATTTTAAATCCTAGTCCACAACCTAGTTTTTCTAGGAGGGTCATGCCTATATCGACATGAGTGGGACTCGAACTCGCACCTCTTTTGACGAGACAGTTCGCTATCCACAGGTCCACCGAGGCCCCTAAAGTTTTTATACACCCCTCCCTTTTCTCGGAAAGTAACGAAACGTGCCCGTGGTCATAGAGACTATGCAGGAAGTGACTGCTTTAAGAATCTTTTAAATTCTTTTAAAATAGAATCTTTCAAATTATATAATGATTTAGCGATGTCAAAAACTCGTTATCCATTTAAGTACGTATATCCTATGGACAGATATTTTCAGAATTGATTTTATAATCGTTGCAAGGGTTTCATTCATTCGTTGATTATAAGTCACATCTGACGTTGTGGTCAGCTGTAATCGCCTGTTCGGAAACATAAAAGTGAATGGAAAACCCGCAAGTAAGGATTATATTCGGTTCACCAGATAACTCATACTCTTCAGTAATTATTGTATTGGAATTTTTGCCGAAATAGTTCCCAATTATGAATCAAATCTGTCAATAAAAATAATAGAAGAGCAGGAGGAGGCAATCGCTTCGAATTTTGATGATGAAATTTCAGTTAAAAGTCAGCTATATGACTTTTATGACATAGGTGTTCGAATAAAAACATACCAAGATTGTAAAGGAGACTTTATAAAAGTTAAGAAACTGAGAAACTAATGGGAAATCCGTCCCAGACGCATATATTCAGCTTCAGCAAAAAAGGTGAATGAAACAGAGTATTCAAAGGGGAACCAGAGAGCGCATATTGTGTCAGGCAGACAAATTCAGTGGTCGCCGTCGGGTTTCCTAGCTGAAGATGTAAATATATTCAATTACATATCCAGTCGTAGCTGCCACCTCCTCCGCCTGCGTCGATTATCTGCATCCTCGGCTGGTGCATCACTCCTTCAACATCCTTCTGCCCCAAAAGTTAGGAGAGGAAATATTCATAAAGCCGCCCCGCCGCCGGGTTGAGGCGGATATGCACATTGAATGTAAATGGCAAGTCAGGGCGGTTGATCAGTGTGTTGGTTGGATCCATTGATATCCGTGTTACCCGGGCAACGGACGGACTATAGGCTCCGTGCTCCGTGCTCTGCTCTGTGCTCTGTGTTTGCCTTAATGAGCGCAATAACATGCGATATTTATTCATTAATGTTGGCCCTGGCTGACCAGTTGTCCGAGTTCCACAATACTGGGGCTGGTAACTCCCATGAGGCACCGCCTCGCTGCAATTAGAAATTTGATATGTAAATGTGCATAAGGTCTCCCCCTGCGGGGGGGGGGGGGGTCTAAGCTGGAGGAATAAATCAAATTCATAGCTTGCCAGTCGAGCGGACATGCAATTTGCATGAAACTCTGCGTATGACAGGCTGCTGTCCCGAATGCAACTCTGCATTCAGTTCGATGTTTAGTCGATGCTTAAAGCATGTTGAAACAAAAGATATGACAAGCTTTTGCTGAAATATCAAACCTTGCAAACTTTTGTCAAACATATTCTAAAGAAATCGTTCAAATCTATTTTTATATATCAACAACATTGGATCATCCGACATGTTGACAGACAAAGTCCATCATAAATATGTATGACGATGACGATATTTTCAATAAAAATTGTATTGACTTGACCCTTGTGTGGGTGTCGATTACACCGAACTCTGAATCGTTATATATTCTAGTCTATATTTAGCCCCGACTGAGACTTGCATAATCCCTCTATGTTTCTCCACAGTCACATGTACCATACATCCACAGCCACCGCCACATCCACATCCCGATAGAGATATAGCAAGTGCATCAAATGTCACAATAAATCAGTTTTTATGTTCGTTGTGTTCACAATATAAAACTGCATAAGGGGGGGCCATAAATAAGGAACCCAACTGAAAATAGAGAAATAGAAAGTATTCATGATATAATTTTACTAAAAGGAAACAAAGTGTCCAAAGTTGAAAGGATTTTAACAAATTTTTTACGGAAATTAATATTTCCTATGCTTTTAAAGCGGCGTACAGGGTATCAATTCGTCTAACACTCTCTGCTATAGTTTTCTTCTTTGTACTCCTTACAAGGAAAATAGTATATTCTTTTTGTAGAAGGAAGCGTAATATAATCAGGGGGCAAAATAAATCATTGGGCCTCTTATACTAGTCCCTCAGTTTTTTACCTATCCTTGTGGAACTTAGCACCTTGCCCTCTCATCGGGTCCAACCATTATATACTAAATTCTATACTAAAAGAGCATCTGGGGCCTAATGCTGGGACAAGTCATGCTCCCGAAATGAGTGGGGGCTCGAACCCACGAACTCTTGTTTAGCGGGACAGCGCGATACCATTGCCTATAATTCTTTACTTATATCCAATGTTTCTCTATAGTACAAATGACAGCTACGAAAAGAGTATGGAATAGTCGGGGTACGTAAGATAATCCTTACTTGTTTATGTCATCTGTAAAGCTAAAAAATAATGCAAATTTTTCTCAGAGCCGAAATTTTACACAAAAAAGGACAAGGGTTGAAATGCATCGAATTGACAAGAGAAAAAATGCACGACTACGAGATACCCTGATCCCAGTTGTTCAATGTAGTCAAAATCGCATAATTCCTGCATTTCCATACGCACACAGACCAAGTTATATTGTTAAGCAATGCCGTCGGCACTGCATCAGACGTCTTCCCCTTAGGTAAATTTTTCCTAACTTAACTTCTGCGTTTGTTATCCGATTGCTTTGAAACTTTCAGTATGAGTTCAAAATACAGTCTATAACACAGTCTATCACACCGTATTTTGTATTATGTGTATCTAGCTATAATAGCCGTCAGGTAACATAATATATTTTTCACTTTTTTGCCGTTTTCGATAATTTTTACGTCGTATATCTTCGGTGCTTATATGCTTACTTTATGACATAGTCGCTAATATATATTCTTAATTATATATACATAATTAGATGATTATGATATAAATTGTAGGAATTAATTTTTATAATTTAGGGGGACCATATTAGGGTGCAACAAAATTTTGATGGCACTTTCTGTATAGAGTCTATGGGTATCCATATAATAATAATTTTTATGACTCTAGCTTAAAAATTGCGGTTGTTATATATATTTCGTCACTTTCCTAGAAAATGTTTGCAGATATAAAATCAATATATCAAATAACGAGGTGCTAACTCTATAAATGCAAATGTTATGGGCTTTTTATCGAAAAAGGTGACCGGGATATGAAATCATCAAATGGTCAGAACTTGATATATGTGTTGTATACATGGACATTTATGCCGAGTTTGAAGTCTCTAGCTCTTATTATTATTATTATATAACCATAACAGCACTATCGGGTCAAAGTCTAAAGCACTATTTTCCTTTATTTTGTCTTTCTTCAAATCCTACGACACAACCTAGTTTTTCTAGAAGGGTCATGCCTATCGACATGAGCGCGACTCGAACTCACACCTCTTGTTTGCCGAGACAGTGCGGGACAGTGCTCTACAAAGGCCCCTGAAGTTAGCTAGCTCTTAATAATATAATATAATATCTCAAATATCAATGCGTTCAAGTGGGATCGGCGCATATATAGTTTTGACTGATCAGAGGGCAGAGAAAAGTCGAGTATAAAAATATAACTAAGCTGTATCTAGAACTGCGGCTTATTCAATTTTCATCATGCGTTACCAGTGTCGACCGTAATAAGATCAAAACACCATGCCCCGACATCAATTAGTTGATGGCATCGCTCCCTTTGCGAGGCGACAGGAAAACAGGATGAAAACGTCTCGCATTTCTCCATCTCTCTTCCATGTGTTTCTGTATGTATGTAGGTATATATATATATACAGTGTATATATATATACATATAGCTATATATATGCCAGCTACAAATTGGCAGAGATGTCGTTGGATTCTTCGTCTGTGAAATGAGCGCATTTAATGCGCGTTAACTTCATAAGTTTATTGAATTTGCCTGCTTCCTTCCAGGCACCCCTTAGGGGGGTACATCGTGCACACACTCACTCACACACACACACACACACACTCCCAGGCATTCCCGCACAGTTTCCCAAATTAACTTTGACTCCGAGTTTGATGGCAGCCAAAAAGACATTACCCATACGACCGACCCGTAGGCCCACCCGGTGAATAAATATTTCGACAAACTGGGACTGCCGGATTGCGTATTCGCCCCGTGTTCAACAATGAAAATTTGTGTGTATATTTCAATATGAAGCCTAAAAACCGGAATTATTATTATTATATGGCCATAACAAACCTATTGGCTCAAAACCTGAAGCACTTTTTGTCTTTATTTCTGCTTCCTTCACTGAAGAACTGTGGATTTCAAATCCTACGCCACAACCTAGTTTTTCGAGAAGGGTCATGCTTATGGACATGAGTGGGACTCGAACCCACACCACTTGTTTGGCGGTACAGTGCGCTATCCACTGGTCCGCCGAGGACACTAAAGTTTTGATACATCCCTCGCTTTTCTCGGGAAGTAACTAAACGTGCCCATAGAGACTATGGAGGAAGTAACCATTTTAAAAATTTTTTAAAGTTGTAATATAGAAGCTCGAAAACTCGTTATCCATTTAAGTACGTATACCCTATGGACAGATATTTTCAGAATTGATTGTATAATCGTTGCAAGGATTTCATTCATTCGTTGTTTACAAGTCACATCTGACGTTGTGGTCAGCTGTAATCGCCTGTTCGGTAGCAAAAAAATGAATGGAAAATCCGCAAGTAAGGATTATATTCGGTTCACCACGTAACTCATACTCTTCAGTAATAATTGTATTGGAATTTTTGCCGAAATAGTTGCCAATTATGAATCAAATCTGTCAATAAAAATAATAGAAGAGCAGGAGGAGGCAATCGCTTCGAATTTTGATGATAAAATTTCAGTTAAATGTCAGCTATACCATACCAAAATTATAAAGGAGGCTTTATTATTATTATTATATGGACATCACAACCCCATCGGGTCAAAGCCTGAAGCAATATTTTCCTTTATTTCTGGCTTCCTTCACTGAATAACTTTTTTAACGTAGATGGTTTTCAAATCCTACGCCACAGCCTAGTTTTTGCCTATCGACATGAGTGGGACTCGAACCCACACCTCTTGTTTGGCGGATTAGTGCGCCCTCCACTGCCCCACCGAGGCCTCGAAAAATCGCAATACTTTATCGAATATTAACGCGATTCAATGGTTTGGCACTGGCAACATTTATCGCCAGTTTTTTCGCTCTTTATTCAAATATATTATTAGATTGTATCATATATATATCATAGTATAAAAACAGTGTTTTTTTTTTCACTTTTCATTTATGACATCGCATAAAAAAGAATACAAGGCAAAAGTTTATGGCTCGACGACCACAAAATGAAAAATTGGTTTTACACGCGGAACACGCTACAAATAAATAATGATAATACCGATAATAATAACAATGATAATAATAATTATAATAATGATGATGATGATGATGATGTTGCCTAGGATAATGCTATGAGACTGCTTTTTGTTCAGCACCAGCCATGCGGGAGCAGCATTTCTTTTGCTCCCCTCTCTATGTGTCTATTTACCCCCGGAAGTTGCAGGACAATGCCCAGATGCGGCCCAACCAGACGCCGAGCAGGCCATGAATTATAGGCCTGGGCCGCCAGTCGCAATGATAATGCTGCACACATGGCACGTCAATCGATAGACGATAGTCCCAATAGAAGGACGCACAGCATGGCTACTGGTCCTTAAATGAGTGGACCTAATTGAATACAGCCTTCTATGCAGCATTCTATGGGCGGGGCTGGGCTTCATCATATTAATGGAGAAGTGTATTTACTCTGTTCTCGACGCGTGCTCTATGACATAAAAAATAATTAGGAAATGTCCACAGAATGCCCATCTCGGCTGGAGTTCGACAGTTTCTACAGTTCTGGAATTATGACATGGCCACCTTGTTTGTGCCTCAGGTCGGACGTCCCAAAGTTATGTTCATTCTTAATCAACATCAGAACTTTTGAGATTTATATGAAGTCATAAATTCTTTTGAGTTTTTATAATCTTTGTAAATATTTTGTAGGTTATTCACTTTGTTTTGGAGCGAGACAGAGGCCCAGGGGCTTACCATCTGTTCCTCTCTATGGCGAATAATTTTACCCTGATCCCAATTGAAAATTGGTATGAAGGGTATAATAAGTTTGCGCAGGCAGAAGGAGGCGTGGCAGACCCCATAAAGTATATATATTTTTGGTCAAGATCAATAGCAGAGTCGATTGAGCCCTGTCCTTCCGTCCGTGTCAATGCATTGATTTTCGAGATTATAAGAGCTAAAGACTTCAAACTTATCATGAAGATACATTTGATACAACATATCAAGTGCTGAGATTTCGATGATACCACGCCCCCTTCGCCCGATAATAGATAAATGCATTTTTCCATAAAATGACTATAGTTTTGGCATTTATTGAGCGCTCGACACCAAATTCGGTAAATAGGGTCATGATTAGAAACTACGGAATGCATTTTTCCAAAATTTTGATACATTCCTCGATTTACCCGGAAAGTGACGAAATGTATATAACAGACGCAATTTTTATGCTAGAGTCATGAACTTTGGAATTTAGCTGCGCATTGATCTTATACAGAAAGTGGCATCAAATTTTTTTCCATTATAATTTGGTGCCCCTTAAATTAAATAAGTGTTTTTATTTTCTACAGCCCTTATGATAATAATTCAAATTTCAGAATATGTATTCATGACTATTTTATTAACCAATCTCAAAATTTTCAAAATAGTCGGATCATAAATACTGAAACTATAAAAGTCAGAAGTGGCCGAAATAAAATGGCAAAAGGTGAAAAATGCATGCTTCTTGGCGCCTAAATGTTTATAGCTAGGGACACGAAATTTGGCATGTAGTTCTGTATTGATAATGAGCAAAAAGCAGTTCCTCAAATTTTGGATGCCACGCCCCCCTCTTCCGAAAATCAAAAAAATTTGATAACAGGTGCAATTTTTTGTTTTAGAACAAGATTTTCAATACACGTATTTCAATACACGTATGTGTTTCGAACTCACGCTGAAAGTTTCAAGAAGTTATTCGCAAAAGAGTGTACAAATTTTTCTATTGGAAAGGCGGCTGAAGCAGCGTCGACTTCAGCGACGATGTCTAGGGGAATGTAACAATATTCCCCGAATGGGATCAGGGTATCTCGTAGTCGAGCTCACTCGACTAGAACTTTCCTGACTTGTTTCTATTAAGTTTGCATGAATGAGCCCCCATTCGAAGGATGTGTATGGAATTTAATGGGTATCAGATGGAATCTTTACATGATACGAAATAATAGTAAAATTAGAAAAATAATATTTTCGAGCTCCGTTCTAAATGCTGACTGTTTATAACTTTTGCCACTCGCTTGCGATTTCAATTAGCGATTCGAAAATCAGAGCATTGTAGCATTGAGCTGGATGCAAAATTCCGGATTGCATCAATAGGCGAGTCAATTAGCAGTGCCGCCGGTTGAAGAGCTCGCCGTTGATATGTGAAAAGATTTGCGAGCAGAATGCGTTGGGGTTGACGATGGAGACGGACGTATAAAGGGGGATAGGGGGAGTGTAGCTTATAGCAGTAAGTAGATTCTGTTATGATTTTTCATATGGTTGCTCTAATTAAACGACTATCGCTGTGGCAACAGTCCAACAGTCTCTGCTGCTGGCGGGGTGTAATTAGATTTGGGTGCCCTCGACCGGGCCGTCCGTGGGTCGGTGGGTCGGTGCGTCGGCATCTGGCGCACAGCTCGGGTAATAATTCTCCGCAGTCATAACCGTAATCGCAATCATAAGCACAATTTAATTCGAGAGTTTGGCCCGCCATCAACCGGGCCAAGTTTTCTTCCCAATGCCGAGAACTGTGTGTCTAATGAGGCTAATAAAGTAGATGCTGCCTGCCTGGGTGGCTGCCTGCCTGGGTGCTTCTCCAGCACACGCCCAACCTACGGCACTCCAACACTCGCAACACTCCGGCACTCCGGCACTCCGGCATTTGGGCATTACGGCAAACCAATACGCTCTAATTTCCTCTACCGCCTTCCTCCTATGTGTGGGAACCCCTCGATAATTCGGTTGATGTGCATTAAAATTGCTGGGTTTTAATGAGCCTATTGCATAATAATTGATTTTAATTGCCTGATTTGGTCGGTCCTGCGGCAAACTGATCCCGCCTGTCACATCCTGTCCGGTCTTGTCCCGTCCTGTCCTGCATCCTGTTGGCCACTGGGCCGAACCCCCCCTTTGATTTGTGTTTACACAGCATATACTTTTTCAGACCTGAAATTTTTGCATTTCAAATTTTCGATGCATTTTACTGGGTTGGGCGAGTGGCAGGGGAATGTGGAGAGCAGAATGAGCTCGACTACAAGATACCCTAATCCCAACTGTGCAATACAGTCGTGTGTTGTAGTTGGCGCTGCGCCATCGACCTCACATTAGGTGCATTTTTACACAATTTTGGTAATAGCTTCAGTATTTTTTATTCGATTCTAGGTCCTTTAACTTCGGTGTTTATGATCTGAACGTTCTGAAATTTTTAGGATTCGTTTATGACATAGTCATAAATAAAGATTCTGGAGTTGAATATATTTTGATAACATTTGTAGAAATTATGAGCACTTAATAAATTTAAGGGGAACCATTTTAGGATGGAAAAAATTTTGAATGCCACTTTCTGTATGGTAACTATGGACACCCACATACCAAATTTCATGACTCTTGCATAAAAATTGTGGCTGCTATACACATTTCGTCACTTTCCGGGAAAATAGAGGGGTGTATCGAAATTTTGGGAAATTAGATTTTGCATTTTCTAATCATGACCATATATACCAAATTTGGTGTTGATAGCTCTACAAATGCCAAAGGTATGGCCAATTTATCTAAAATCGTTTTTATCGATTATCGGGCAAAGGGGGCGAGGTATCATAAGTCTCTAGTTCTATCAAGTCTCAAGTCTCTAGTTCTTATAATCTCGAAAATCAACGGACGGACAGACAGACGGACAGGGCTAAATCCTCCGCTATTGATGGTGATCAAGAATATATATACTTTATGTGGTCTGCCACGCCTTCTTCTGCCTGTTACATACATTTGCACAAACATATACCCTCCATACCAATTTCCAGTTGGGATCAGGGTATAAAAAGAGAGATATGTGTTGAAACCAGAATCGTGGCCAGGGGCTGTCGCTGCAAAGGACCTGACCAAGATGACACATGGAATGGGAATGGGTTTAATGCTTAGTGCTTTTTGTTGTTCCGAGTTTTTTTTTCTTAATTTTTTTTTACTCGAGCCATAAATTTAATGTATATCCACTGTGCCACAGACAGAGGGAGGCGGAGGGAGACGAAGGCACTCGGCACGGCCATGCGAGTTCTGCAAAAATATTTCAAATTCCGTTAGCTCAGTCCGCCGTAAGCCAAGCAACGTGGCTGAAAACCATCTAATATTAAAATATGCCTTTCGTATGATTTCGTTGATTTCCATCCTTTGGAAATTCCTTTAAAGCGGCCTCAGTGGACCAGAGGACTCAGTGGATCCCGCCAAAAAAGTTCTTCAGTGAAGAAAGCCAGAAATAATGGAAAACAATGCTTCAGGTTTTGACCCGATAGGGTTGGTTTGGTCATATAATAATAATAAAGATTCCTTTATCAGTATACGATAAGCAAATAAAAACTAGCAAGAAGAATGTCCTAACATTTCCAACTTCAAAATGCCTGGGCAAAAATTTCGCTTCTTGAACATATAGTATTGTTATCTCTGAAAGCCTCATAGTTAAAGACAACATTATTATATGCCCATAACACGCCTATCGGTTCACAGCCTAAAGCACTATTTGTCTTCATTTCTGCTTCCTTCACTGAAGACACTGGATTTGAAATCCTACATTGTATGCATTGATTCACCGAAGCCCAAATTAAAAAGACATCAACGAAATACCATGTACATATATGGGGTGTTAACGTAGTGTTGCATCGTTGCAAAAGAGATTGTTTGCAACACACGTGAACACCCCATTTTGAGTACACGACGAAAGAGTTTTGCAAAATTACTGGACAGTTGTCAACTGTTCGACTTGTTTCTTATTATGAGAGTAATTTTAGAGATATTTTGCCCTTTAATACCCTGTGAAAGCGTCAATTTTGATAGGAAGAGCACTCCAAGCAATTATGTCTATGCTCTTTAAACTCTAAAATACACCAAAAAAAAATACCAAAATTTTAGGTATTTTTGCATGAATTTTACAACACACTCATGTATTTTATCCTTTGCCAAAACTTATAAATTCTGCAACGTTCCAACGATTTTCGTAGTTAAGCTTCTGGGACTTGTTCCCATTGCAAATCAGATTCCATACAAATTGATGTTCGAGTGGTTGCAATTCTACAACGAGGCCACGATGCAACACTACGCGAACACCCTAATAGATTTATCTAGTGATTTATATTCCAGCCAAGAATGTGATCTGATGTTCCATTGCTTAGGTTCTTCGGTCTCTGGTAAATATCAATAATGGTCATAACATACCAAATTTAAAGTATTCATAAATTCATTCGATGACACATTAATGTTAACTCATAAATGTTAATATTTATTTTCTGTTAGCTGCAAAAGAAAATCGCTTAAAAGGGAATCACTTAGCCCTTTGGTCCTTTGGTACTTGACTTTCTTTTGGATGATATTGCATATGGGGGACCTTTAAGCATTGCGTTTATTATTCCATTTGCTTATTGAAGCAGCCCAAGCGTGTTACAGCCCCAGCTCTCCAAAGACCTCCGCTAATTGAGTTGCACGTCTCCAGCTGGTGGTAGCCACGCCTCTAGCATAGCCACGCCCAGTTTCAGAAGCATTTAATTGCAGCCGGCATTGATGCACTTTCATTATAGGAGGAGGAGGAGGAGCAACAGGAGAAAGTAGCCTGCAATGTGGATTATCTGAGTGGGGTCACTCGGACAACGGGTGCACCTCAAGGCGGCAATAGTCGTTCAGTAAAACTTATCATCGCGATATATAATTGGATTGCACTCATTTATCTAAAACAAGTAAAAATAGGAGTATCTTCTATCGAAGATTTTGTACCCTTTGCATATATATCGTATAAATTATATTGGTAAGAGTTAATGGGGGTCGATTACCTTTAAATAGGCAAAACGTTATCAAGATAAATATGCATATTTCACATAAATGGACAATGGTAATGACTTATGGCTTATAACAACCCTATCGGGTCAAAGCCTGAAGCACTATGTGTCTTTATTTCTGTTTCCATTACAAAATAACTTCCTTTACGCAGGTGGATTTCATGTCCTACGCCACAACATAGTCTTTCTAGGAAGGTCATGCCTATCGACTTAACCGGGAATCGAACTCGCACCTCTTGTTTGACGGGACAGCGCGCTACCCACTGGTCCTCTGAAGCTATAAGGCATTATATTATTATGATATCGTAACCACAACCCTGTCGGGTCAAAGCCTGAAGCACTATTTTCCTTTATTTCTGCTTCCTTCACTGAAGAACTCTTTTTCCGTGGGTGGATTTTAAATCCTATGCCACAACCTAGTTTTTCAAGGAGGACCATGCCTATCGGCATGAGCGGGATTCGAACTCGCACCTCTTGTTTGGCGGGACAGCGCGCTATCCACTGGTCCACTGATGCTATGTAAGGCACTATAAGGTGAATGCATAATCAATGTCTCTTTTGTCCTGACCATACTACTTGTCCCCTTGTTGGTCTTGTGATAGGGAATGTTAATGGTGGATGGTGTCCCAGATGCTTCCTTATATACATTACACACTTCAGCACAAAGCCAATAGACAATTTTCTTCGAAAAGAGTGTATTTAGGTGTGTTTCCCATATGGATTAATTTATTATTGGATAAATAAATGCATTACGGTTCCGTTGTTTATGGGTCTTTAGGCTAATGGCCCTCCACATTTTCATATCAGCATGCATTAAGTACTTAAAATGTGCTCTTTTTCATATATTTTTTTGCGTTTTTAATGCATTCTCCTCTGGGTCCCCCGTTGGGGGCTCTCGGGAAATTTTCCAACTGACTTTTGCGACTGCAACAAATTGCCATTTTCATTTCCTTTTCATAGTCGGCTAATTAGCTGAGCTTGTTTATGTTTGTTCCTATTATTTTTTTCCCATTATTATTATTTTTTTATATTAATATTATAATGCCATTGTTTGAGGCGACGACGGGGAGGCAACAAAGAGGGGAGAATAATATGAATAATATGAATAGGCTGTGCCACAGTTGCGCCTTTCATATTATTTCATTTCATTCTTTTCTCTTTCTTTCTCTCCTTTCTTTGTTGTTTTGTTGTTTTGTTGTTGTCTAACACTTGTTGTTGCTTTTTGTCATCCTTAGTTGTTTTTATTAAAAAGTTAAGACAACAACGACAACAACAACAACAACTGAAGTGTTGCCAACAAAACAGGCAACAACTAAAATAGACACATGCAAATTGTCAGCTCGCATTTTCAATGCCCTTCGCTAGGCCCAAATGGGTTCTACCACTAAGTCGAAATGTGCCACACAAACTCCATATATATCTAGACCAAAACAAGATAGAGTGCTCGACTGCGGTGTACCCTGATCCCGGCCGAGGAATACCATTATATTCGTCCATCATATTTTATCCCTTTTTGGCCATTTCTGCGTCCTATAACTTCGGTGTTTATTATCCAATCGTTCTGAAACTTTCAGGACTGGTTGACGCCTTAGTCATTATTTTATAATAAGTAAATGGAGTCAATACAATAAAGATTGTCGAAATTACAAGCACTTATTTAATTTAGGGGGGACTAAATTAGGATGGAAAAAAATTTGGTTGCCACTTTCTGTATAAGATCTATGGGCACCTACATACCGAATTTCACGACTATAGTATACAATTTGCGACGAAATGTATATCGTCACTTTCCGTAAAAATGGAAGAAAGTATCAAAATTTTGGGAAATCCAATTCTGCAGTTTCTAATCATGACCCTATTTAACGAGTTTGGTTTCGATAGCTCTATAAATGCCAAAGTTATAGACATTTTATCGAATATCGTTTTTTCGATTATCAGGCGAAGAGGGCGTGGCATCAGAAATTTGAAACAAACTCGTACTGCGTATGCTATACACGGATCTACATCCCAAGTTTGAAATCTGTAGCTTTTGTAGTTTCTGAGATCGGCGCATTTATACAGACGGACAGAGGGACATAGCTATATCGACTTTGCTTTTGATTCCAACAAACCTATTATACCCTTCTTCCCATTTTTCAAATGGGATCGGCTGGCCAAACAAATAGACTGCAATAGGCCCATTGAATAGTGTTGTTTCTTAAATGATAATGATTCTATCTGCTATTATGCCTAGTATTTTTAGGCTAATAATCGGGTATCCCCGTATTGCCTATACAGTATTTTTTGCCTTGGGCAACTGAACACACATATTACCCTGAGGCAAAGTATGGCGAACATGTGACGGTCCAACAACAGTGACAACAACAATAACGATTCGCATATTATCTGGCCAACAAGGAGCAACACTTTGTTGTTGTTGTTGTTGTTGTTGTTGCAGTTGTTGTAGTTGTTAAGCCATTGTTATGCTTGTTTATTGTCTTTCTTTGTGCCGTGTTGTTGTGCTTTGTTTGCCTTTGTCATGTTCGCCAATCGTTCGTCCTGTTCTCCCCCTTTCCTACTCTTCTCCTCCCTCTCCTCCTGTCGTCCTGGTCTCCCCCTTTCCTCCGGTCGTCCTATCGTCCCGTCCTCCCCTGCTGTCAAGTCAAAGCCCAACGAAACGTGAAAGCAAGTGACAAGTGCTACAAGAATCCTTCCTACTTAGTTACTTACAGCCAGTCTTATATACTTACTTACTTTCCTACTTTCTTACTTATTTCTCCCAACATCCCTGTCATATTTTCGGCATCTTCTACGCGTGCAATAATAATAACTGTTGGCATCTTTTGTCCCGGCGGCTCCAGGCACCATCCTTCATCTTCTTCTCTCGTTAGAAAGCAGAAAAGAAAGCAAGAAAGCAAAAAAAAAGTGAGTGGGTAAACTCTAGTCAAGAAATACCCTATAATCAAATTATAAAGGCAATGTCCCATTCGGGACTACCGGGATAATGGGTCCCAAACATGTTTTCTATGTGTGTGGGTTATATAATCCCAATAAACATTTTATATGTCTATAAGAAAACTATATTAGCACGATATTGAGCAAATTGTGTCCTTTTCACAAATAACATAATTACAATTTCTTTAAAACAAACGAAAACTATCATAATAATCCACTAAAGCTCCTTTCAATGATATATTTTAATCTTATTGGGATCGTATGTTCCAAACAAAAAAACGTACTGGAATTATATGTCCCAGTATAAACGACCGATTTCAGGACTTTCAAGCACACAATTATTTTAGTCACTTTTCAGAATATGCAAAAAGATTTTCTACAAATCTCTGGATATTTAAAGTATAGCTTTGTCCCGAAAGGGTTAACTATCATGATTATTATTATTTATTATATGGCATTAACAACCCTTTTGGATCAAAGCCTGAAGCACTATTTTTGCTAACTTTCCTGCTTCGTTCACTGAAGATTTTGTTTTATTTGATGGATTTCAAATCCTACGCCACAACCCAGTATCTCTACCAGGGTCATGCCTATCGACACGAACTCGGACTTCTTCTTTGACGAGGCAGTGCGCTATCGACTGGTCCACCGAGGCGCCTTACTGAATTCTTAATATCATACAATGATTATTTTTTTTGTCAATTTTCCTTTGAATGTCATATTTCATGCCGAATTTGATATGTTCTAGATCTTAAAGTCTCTGAGATCGACACTATATTATACTTTTTGGGATCTTTCTGCTTCTTACATAAATTTGTTTAATTTTATAATACCCATATTTCTTCATTTTCAATGGTTATAGGGTATAAAAGTAATATATATGAAAACAGGACTGGAAGTGCAGTCTCGAGAGTGCTCGACTGAATGATACTCTTATTGTCGTGGAACCTTCCTCTAAAATACAAACATTCTTGTTACATACTTGCTTAGAAAATTATTACTCCTCTTTTACATTCTCAATGGGTTCAGGGTGTAATGTGTAATGACGTCGAAAGGTTTATTTGCCAAAGACTTCAACCAAAGACTTCAAAGACAGATTTGCACAAAAAAATGGTGAAAAGAACAGAAAACAAGATGAAAGGCGCGAAATGAAGTAGACCAATTTGGGACATGCCGTGAATGTAGCCCGATATATATTTTCAAGGAAATGTATAATGTAAAAAAGCCGTGTATCCACCGAGTGTTCTTAAGAGAATTCGAGGCCAAGTTAAGGACTGCAGGTAGGAGGGACCAACTGGGAGATAGCTGGATTCCATATAGTGCATAAGAAATGTGGTAACTTTAGATCTTAGAGTCTCTGAGAACGAATAGTTGCGCAGGCAAAGGAACAAAGGATCAAAAAAATCTTTGAGGCCCTGTTGAAAGGCATTGGGCTGGAAAGAATTACAATCTTATAATTGACGCATTTTGACATGTATTACACATAATATATGTTTCCATATATATATGATTTTCTGAATATGTCATGAAGCTATTCCTAAAATTTATAATGTAAGATAATGCGCTAAATGGCGACAAGCTTATAATGAATTTTCCATATTTGCCAGGTAGGTCCCCATACCCATAGATGTTCTCAAATATTTGTTTAAACACCCCCCTACTCCGTAAATCGAATAAAATTAATAGCATAAAATAATATAATAAAAAAATAATAATCCTTGACTTACATTGATGATTTAAGAGCATTTGGATAATAAACACAAAAGTTATACACAAAACAATCTGAAGATGCACATGTGGATGGGATTGTAAGCGTGTTGCTTGATGATGCTCTAATTTGACATCCATTTTCCTTCTCGAAACAATAAAATCAGGATCTTCATAACATTTTGATAAGACTTGAATTAA
Organism: Phorticella flavipennis; assembly: GCA_037040045.1. NCBI lineage: Eukaryota > Metazoa > Arthropoda > Insecta > Diptera > Drosophilidae > Phorticella > Phorticella flavipennis. The sequence continues at coordinate 36,157 of JBANCY010000203.1, read as the reverse complement.
GATCTCCATACTAAATTTTTGATAGAATTTGTGTAAAATAATATTTAAAAAACATATTTCACTCATTACAAACAAAATCTATTCCCCTAGGTGGAAAATGGAGGTGCAAGCCTGTAAGAGGGAAGTAGAAATTTGGATGATTGACGTGTACAGAAAAATGTGTTCTGTAAGTTTCAGTGTAATTATTCTATTAAATGCTTAAGTGCTGCCAACGTTCCCTTTTCGCTGATTGCAGGCCCAAAACCCTTGCAACTGCTTTAGCCCCCAGAAGGGGGCCTAACACATACGCGGCGGGGCCTACTTAAGCCGCCAGTCTACAGATTACAGTTGCGAGTTGCGTTTCAAGCCGGCTTTTGCTGCCATAATTAATCACAATTAACATTTAAATGGAGCAACAAGCTCATAAACTAAGAGCCCCCATTTAACTTATCTTTGAGCTTGCACACCCTCACACACACACACACACACAAAACTCTTTAAGCTCTCAAAATATTCCTTAATTTCGGAATGTATTCATCAAGTATAACAGAATCCGGTGATGATGAATATACAACATTTTTCTCCAAATTTAAAAAAAAAGCTTTAAATGAACTTCTCGAACTGCTTCTTTAATAATAATTCTTCATATATATCATACACATATATATTTATATGTCATTAAGCAATCCTGAAAATTTCAGAACATTCGGATCATAAACACCAAAGTTATGAGACGTAATGCATTATCATTATGATTTAAAAGAAGGTAATGGATTTCGTCTTATAACTTTGGTGTTTATGAGCCGAACGTTCTGAAATTTTCAGAATACCTTTATGACGTAGTAGAATATATATTTCTAACTTCACAGTCGTTATGATAAGAACTATGGTAATTATAAGCACCTAATAAACGTAGGGGGACCATATTAGAATAGACAAAAAATGTTTGACTACCCATTTCTGTATAGTGTCTATGGGCAATCACACATACCAAATTTCATGACTAGCATAAAAAAATGATTGTTTAGACACATTTCTTTACTTTCTGGAAGAATGGAAGGATGTCTCAAACTTTTGGGAAAATCTCCAGTTTGAATTTATGATTCTAAATACCAAATTTAGAATCGTTATCTCTAATGATGCAAAAGTTATGACCATTTTATGGAAAATAGTTACTATCGATTATTGGACGAGCATGAAATTCCTAACACTTTATCTGCAGATAAATTCGCAGCCATAACAATCCTATCGTGTCAAAGCCTGAATCACAACTTTTCTTTATTTCTGCTTCTTTCATTGAACAACTGTTTTAGGTGGGTGGATGTCAAATCTTACGACACAATCTCGTTTTTCTAGGAAGGTCATGCCTATCGACATGAGCGGGACTCGAACTCGCACCTCTTGTTTGACGGGACAGATCGTTATCCACTGGTCCGCCGAGGCGCTTAAAGTTTTGATACATCCCTCCCTTTTCTCGGAAAATAACAAAACGTGCCCATAGAGACTATGCAGGAAGTGACCGCTTTACAAATCTTTTAAAACTTTAATATAGAATCTTTCAAATTATATAATGACTTGAAGTCGAAATCTCGTGATCCATTTAAGTACGTATATCCTATGGACAGATATTTTCAGAATTGATTGTATAATCGTTGCAAGGATTTCATTCATTCGTTGATTACAAGTCACATCTGACGTTGTGTTCAGCTGTAATCGCCTGTTCTTGAAAATAAAAATGAATGGAAAACCTGCGAATAAGGGTTATTTTTGGTTCACCGGATAACTCATACTCTTCAGTAATAATTGTATTGGTATTTCTATCAAAATAGTTGCTAATTATGAATCAAATCTGTCAATGGGAATAATAGAAGAGCAGGAGGAGGCAATCGCTTCAAATTTTGATGATGATATTTCAGTTAAATGTTAGCTATATGACTTATATGACATAGGCGTTCGGATAAAAACATAGCAAAATTATCAAAGCCTGAAGCATTAAGTTCTTTTATTCTGCCTCCTTCACTGTAGAACTCTATAACAACCCTATCGCGTCAAAGCATGAAGCACGATTTTCCTTTATTTCTGCTTCCTTCACTGAAGGCGTAATCCTACGCCACAACCTAGTTTTCCGAGGAGAGTTATGTCTATTGACATGAGTGGGACTCGAACTGGCACCTCTTGTTTGACGGGTCAGTTCGCTATCCACTGCCCCATCGAGGCCCCTATCCCTTATACGCTTAGATCGTCTTTATATAGACTGCGGATTCAGATCCTGATCCTGATCCTGATTAGCCCCTCTGTCCACGACGACTACGTCCGTCTACTGCCGCCGCCCTTCAACCATCCATCGCCCGCGCTGCAGAAAGCTCTTTTTCACGACGTTTCGTTCACCAATTTGTTGCATGCTCTCCCACTCTCCCGCTCTACCGTTCTGCCGCTCTGCCGCTCGCAGCTTTCGTTTTCCGCCTGTTGCCATTGCGTTTCGTGCTTTCGTGTTCCATTTCCATTTCGTTTCTGCTCGGTTTGGGTGCGCGATGATTGGGGAGCGTTTCAGTTCGGCCGTTGGCTCCACTTGCCGCACTCGCCTGTTGTCGGTTCGACCGTGTCCACGCGTTCCTCGCTACAACAACAACGACAACAACAACAACAATCAGAACAACAAAAACAACAACTCACCACAATAATAAACAACAACAAACTGAGTCAAATAACAATTTGAATGTTTGAATAAAAAATAGAAACAACAACAACAACAATGAGACAAAACTAAGTAAACTAAGTTTTTTTTTAATTGTTCTTTGCACAAAAAAGGGGGAAAAATGTGGGAAAAGAAAGGGAATTTTGAATAAATATTTTATTATTAAAAGTTTAAAGTGTGTGTGTGTTGTGTGTGTGTAGTGTGTGTGTGGAGTGTGTGTGTGTTGGGTGTGTGTGTGTGTGGTGTGTGTGTGTTGAGTGTGTGTGTGTGTGTGTTGAGTGTGTGTGTGTGTGTTGAGTGTGTGTGTGTGTTGAGTGTGTTTGTGTGTTGAGTGTGTGTGTGTGTGTGTTGAGTGTGTGTGTGTGTTGAGTGTGTGTTGCGTGTGTGTGTTGGGTGTGTGTGTGTGTGTGTGTGTGTGTGTGTGTGTGTGTGTTGGGTGTGTGTGTGTGTTGCGCGTGTGTGTGTATGTGCAACAGTTCAACAAAAGCGGCACGAAAATTCTACACACAAATTTTTACTATATTCAACACAAACTAATCAACAACAATAACAACACCAACAACAACAACACACAACAACAACAACAACAAACAACACGAACAACAACAAACAACACGAACAACAACAAACAATACCAACGCACAACAAGCAACAGCAACAACAAACCACACCAACAAAAAACAACACCAACCCACAACAACACCAACAACAACAAACAACTTAACAACAACAACACATAACAAACAACAACACCAACAACTCACAACAGCAACACCAGCAACAATAACAACATCAACAACAAACAACAAACAACACCAACAACAACACACAACAACAACACACAACAACAACACACAACAACAACACACAACAACAACACTCAACAACAACACAAACAACAAACAACACACAACACCAACAACAAACAACAACAACAAAGTAATAACAAGTATGAACCCCTGAGGTGCCACCCAGCGGATGGTTTGCAGTAGCTGCGATAGACGGTTGCATGGAAGGATACGTGAATGGTTGGATGGATGGCTAGATGGATGCATGCACGGACGGACGGGCGGACGGGCGGACGGACGGACGGACGGAATGGGTGTTACGGGTGGATGTTAGTTAAAAAGTACACGGGCCTCGCTTGACACGTTTCTTGTGCACTCTCAAAGCATTTTGTGTTGACGCACAGCCTCCTGGGCAAGTTGCTTCCAAGTACAGTGAACACACGCTAACCACAACCCCACACAACTAGTTAGCAAGCGAGGATCCCGACTAAGACAACTTTTGCTATATTATTTATATAGAAGTAGTTATGATATTACACATATAATTGTGTAATAGGCTATGTTTAACTCCTTATTTCTTTTAAAAAGCTTAACTATGACTAGTTTTATATACATTTTATGATTCATGAAATCAGCTTATGATATGTATAGAGCTTTATAGATTCCTACAAAATACTATTTTCTATATATGTACCAAAGCTTGTTTTGCTAAAAGTTACCTTCAAAATTATCAGTTCGAAAGAGTTTGTAGCCGTCTCTCTGTCTCTCCGAATCTTTTTCCCTCTCCTTATAGGCCAACTACTCCCTAAGCTAACTTAATCAAGCTTGGCACATATCATACCCGATGAATCGCACCATTATATCATATAACTGCCACACGAATCGCAACAGTCTATCATATAACTGCTACACAAAAAAAATTTGGTTTTTACAATATTTGCCACATTGAACCCCTTTAGAATATATCTATCACACAACTATAGTTTCAAACTATTATATTGAAAGTTCCGGGGACTCAGTCGACCATGGGATTCCGCCACACAAGAGGTGCGAGTTCGAGTCCCCCTCATGTCGATAGGCCTTCAGTTGGCCAGTGTATAGCGCAAACTAGAGGTGTGGGTTCGAGTCCCACTCATGTACTTAGCATGACCTTCGTAGAAAAACTAGATTGTGGCGTAGGATTTGAAATCCACCCACGTAAAAAAAAAGATATTCAGTGAAGGAAGCTAGAAATAAAGGGAAAAAAAGTGCTTTAGGCTGTGATGTCGATAGACATGACCCTCCTGGAAAAACTAGATTGTGGGGTGGGACTTGAAATCCACTCAATTAAAAATAGTTCTTCAGGTAAGGAAGCAGAAATAAATGCAAAAAGTGCTTCAAACTTTGACCCGATGAGGTTTTTATGACCAGATAATAATAATACTATTTAAAGTTCACACACACTTAAGACTCTTTTCTATTTATGGTTCAGCCTTTTCATAAGGATAGGAATACTATATCATATTGCTGCCATGCAGGTAATACAGATATAAGTCGGTTTTGGTTACATTCACATTAATATATTAGAAATCTTCAGAAAGATCAAGAAAACAGTTCCCTTTTCCTATTGAATTAACATTTCTATTTAATATATTAGAAATCTTCAAAAAAGAACCAGAAATCAGTTTCCCCTTTCCTTCCTAAAACCCCCTGCAGTTCATGCATTTCTTCCGATTCGACATATCGTCTATATTTCCATCCCAGTTTCTGTTCATTTTAAGAACTGTTCACTGTATGGGTGATTGTGTGTGTGTGTGTGTGTGTGTGTGTGTGTGTGTGTGTGTGTGCCTGTGTGTTCTGTATTTATATTTTATTTTCGTTTCGTTTTTGCATGTGTCTGTGTGTATCTGTGTGTGAGTGTTTGTATCTGTGTGTGAGTGTATCTGTGTATGAGTGTATCTGTGTGTGAGTGTTTGCTTCTTTTTTTTAATTGCCGCATAGTCATGTCCTTGAGGCTCTCGCTTCTCGCATGTCGCATGTCGACACCATCTCGCACAATGTTTATATTTAAACGCATCTCTCGAAAGTTGAAAGCCAAAAAATATTTATATAAAAACAAAAACATTCTCAAAATAATAAAATACTCTCAGATGAGTAACAGAGGAACGCGGGCATTCGACGTATTTACTTTGAAATTCAGATGCTTTGCGCAAACCGACTAAATTGACTACACACTGACCGTCCCCCAACCACCGAACCACCCAACCACCCAACCACCCGACCATTCGACCACCCGAACACCCAACCCAACCCAACCCAACACGCCCCTCCACCCTGCACACGCTCTAATGGCACCTCCCGAGACTAAAAAGATATGTGCCAATTTTTTATATGAATTGATGTGAATTGAATTAAGGCAAACGCTGGAGGAGAATCTCCGATGCTCGCCTCAAGACCAATGCCATTCAATGTAATTATATTCAGCATTATCGGACAGATCTGAAATATAACTTACTCATTTCATACCAATCAAATAGAATGTTTTCTATCGTATCTGATATATATTGGGTCTTAATCTTAGGGAGTTTCCGAGAAAATACTGATTCGGTGGAGGGTATTCGATGCTCGCCTCAAGACTATTGCCATTCAATGTAATTATATTTAGCATTATTGGACAGATCTGAAATATAACTTACTCAAAAAGTACATAATTTTCTTAAGATAGAAAGTTTTTTATCGTATCTGATATATATTGCGTCTCAATCTTAGGGAGTTTCAGACAAAATACTTATTCGGAAGAGAATCTCCGAT
>JBANCY010000203.1:0-29805 GCA_037040045.1 Phorticella flavipennis | reverse complement strand
CGCCTCAAGACCAATGCCATTCAATGTACTTATATACTGCATTATCGGACAGATCTGAAATATAACTTACTCATTTCCTACCAATCCAATAGAAGGTTTTCTATCGTATCTGATATATATTGCGTCTCAATCTTAGGGAGTTTCAGACAAAATACTTATTCGGAAGAGAATCTCCGATAATCGCCTCAAGACCAATGCCATTCAATGTACTTATATACTGCATTATCGGACAGATCTGAAATATAACTTACTCATTTCATAACAATCAAATAGAAGGTTTTCTATCGTATCTGATATATATTGCGTCTCAAACTTAAGGAGTTTCGGAGATAATACTTATTCGGAAGAGAGTCTTCGATGCTCGCCTGTTTCTATTTAATGTACTTATATTCAAAATTATCGGACAGATCTGAAATATAGGGAGTTTCGGAGAAAATACGGAATTTTTTTAAAAATTGTACGTTATCTCAAACTTGGGTATATATTCAGATCAATCTTGGGTTTTATAAGTCCTAATCATTATACCGATTCATCATATTACTATTATTATTATTGTATGGACATAACAACCCTTTGACCCGCAAAGGCTGAAGCACAGTTTGTCATTATTTCTGCTTCCTTCAGAAAAAGAACTTCTTTTAGGTGGATGTCAAGTCCTACGTCACAACCTAGTTTTTCTAGGAGGCACCTCTTGTTCGGCGGGACAGTGCGCTATGCACTGGTCCACTGAGGCCCCTTAACCGATTCAACTTATCCCATATAAATAACTAGTCAGAAGCATTGTATGAATATTATCTGTTGAATTCAATGAATTCCAGGCAACTCTTTGATACAACTTAAACTTTATTTCCGCAGCTAAACAAACATAGCTATAACATTGTTTTTCGATATATATATTTGTTTATGTGATAATAAAACTATTGACACTGTCTAAATGCGACTTGTCATTGTTAATTAGCCTGTAAATATCGAGCTAGTTGGATCTAGCGTGATACCGGTTAGATTGTGGGATTGTGGGGATGGGTGATTAGGTGGTTGGGTGGTTAGGTGTGACGACGGCTCAGGACATTCAGCCAAATGTCTTTAATGTTATTGATTATTCCGAATTGAAGTGCAATCGTGCGAAATGCACTCAAACAAAATACACACACTTATATAATATATATATATATATATCCATTTAGATATATGTCTATATAATACTTATTACTTATAGAGTGCGTCATTTCCCTAGCTGCGTGTGTGTGAGTGTGTGCGTGTAGTCTGTGTGTTAATATTTTTTCTAATGCCTAAAAAAGCTGTATCCAATTAAAGAATCATCAAAATAAATCAATAGAAGTGAACGAACGCGACCATGTGATGGTATATGGTATATGGTATAACGATCCAACCAAACGATTCGGCTAGATTTCAAAGCTGCGAAAGTTAAAGTAGAAAGAACATATAAAATAGATCCAAATAGATCCGATTCTCGCCTCGACACAACATGTGCCCCAAGACATCGAAGACAACGCCACTGCTCCTGATCGCTGGCATTGGCTTTGTCATTGTTTTGGTGGCCATAACGGGCATCACCCTGATCAATAACATAAATCTGTCCAATATAATACGGCTCAACGAGAAGGTCGCCAGCGACAGTGTGAGCGCCAACGACAATCAAATCAAGGATCTCAACTATGTCAACAATCATCCAAAGAACTTGCATGTCAAGCTCCAACAGTTCAATACAACTTCCAATGTCAATCTGCAAACTGGCCATGATGCACCCAATCAGTTGGGGGATTCGGGAGAGCCCAAACTGTCGGCGGTTGTCTCGAAAGATGCCGAATCAACTCAATTTTCCGGTGGAGACATGAAGAGTCCACCCAAGGCATTACCTTTGGGTGGCCAAAGTGGTGGCATCTCACACAGGGATGATTTGATTGATCACGAGAAACGCGCACAGATAGTCAAGGTAAGATGAGCTCTGTTCAGCGGCAAACTGAGCGGGGGACCTTCAACAGTAGCTGAAATTTTGAAAAAAGCCAAACTAAATATGAAAACTCATTTTAATACAGTTCTTTTGACATACCTCTTATCTTCTCATTTATTGTGAACAAGTTTCGATTGCCAAGCTAAACAGAAGTTGTTTTCCGAATTGATATTTTATCTTTCGAAACATCATACGCCTACCTATCGCATTCTAAATTTATCCGCGAGTGTGGAATGAAAAATCTTATAAGAGACCCTGAAACACATCAGGTCAATGGAAAAAATTTAAAAATTATCATGGAACTTATTTCTTAATTTACAATCTAAAACAACTTCAGCCGAGATATATAGAATTTATAAAACGCACCTGCTGTTATTTCATCCCATAACCCCATAACCCTTTTTGTGTGATCGGGGTATGACATACAATATTGATAATAAACTGGGTCACTGTAGGGTATTTAGGGGCTCCAAGTTTGCACGCTCCTTCTTTTATAGTCTCTGAGATCTCTGAGAGACTGATATATATGGAAAAATCAATTCGACTCTTCATTTTGACCGGATCAGACCACTATATCATATAGCTGTCATATAACCAAAAATCGAATTTGCCCATATATCCCATGTTTTCTAACATATTGAACTGAAAGTTCACATACTGCCAAGATTCGTTATTATCTACCGGCCCACAAATGTTCATAAGAATCGGAATTCTATATCATATAGCTGTCATATAACCAAAAATCGAATTTGCCCATATATCCCATGTTTTCTAACGTATTGAACTGAAAGTTCACATACTGCCAAGATTCGTTATTATCTACCGGCCCACCAATTTTCATAATAATCGGAAAAATCGCTAGAGATAATCCTTACTTACTTCTTTTTATACTTATTTCTTGCTAAAATCTTGTTAAGGATCGTCAATGGAGCATAGAGCTTAAAAAATGTGCCTCATCTATTTGCAATTCAAGCAAAAATCTATTATTATTATTATATAGCCTTAACAACCCTATCGTGTCAAAGCCTGAAGCATTATTTTCCTTTATATCGGCTTCCTTCACTGAAGAACTTTTTTAACGTGGGTGGATTTTAAGTCTTACGCCACAACCTAGTTTTTCTAGGAGGGTCATGCCTATTGACATGAGCGGGACTTGAACTCGCACCTCATGTTTGGTGGGACAGTGCGCTATCCACTGCTCCACCGAGGTCCCAAAAATCTACTTCTGTAAAATTTCCTGATCATCTAAATGCGTAGTTGTACATAGTAATATCTGTTCATTCCAGAAGTACAGACAAGTAGACATTAAAGAGACATAGCAAAGTCGATTGGTTTGATATTCATACAACGTACGTGTCGGGCTAAAGAGTTCCTGTCACGCCTGCATCAACAGCTGAGCCAGGCTATCGGGGTAATAGGATGGTAGGGTAGTAGGATAGTAGGGTAATAGGATGGTAGGGTGGTAGGGTGTCTGACTGGTTGCTCGGTTAGCTAGGTGTCTGGGAGAGATTGCTAGGCACGCATAACACTGTCAAATGCCTTCGTCCTCCAATAGTGTGTGTGGTCCAAGTCTTAACGTTTATTACGCTCACTTGGTTAGCGTGTTGTGTGTGTGTGCTGCCGGTTGCCGGTAACCCGTCTGTCTGTCGTCGGGGTGGTTGCCTGGTAACCCCCGTTGGATGGATGCTACAGACCTCAAACGCCTGCATGGGGATCCTTATGTTGCTGTCTCCGTCTCTGTCTGGGCCTGATGAAGGTCGTCAATTGCTTTACGCCCGCCCTTATGGCGTACGTTTTGTCCGTATACCCGACTCCCGAGTCTCGAGTGTCGAGCACCGTGCACCGAGCACCGAGCACCGTGCACCGAGTGTCGAGTGTTGAGGCCTTGGCCAACGAGGCGCTAAACAAATTTCAGCTGCAATGGCAATTGCAATGCCAAGTTGCAACCACAATTACGATAAATAACCGCATTGCCATGGCTATTGCCAGGTCCAGACTTTCATGTTGGTCTTTGGGCCCTTTTGGCTTGGCTCCATACCCCTTCCCATTGCCATTCCTAATCCTGTCCCTGTCTCTGTCCGTCTTCCCGCTTTAAACTGAATTATAACCCTATCGGGTCAAAGCCTGAAGCACTAATTTACTTTATTTCTGCTTCATTCACTGAAGAATCTTACGTGGGTGGATTTCAAATCCTACGCCACAACCTAGTTTTCCTAGGAGGGTCATGCCTATCGACAGGAAGGGGACTCGAGCTCGCACTTCTTGTGTGGCGGGTTAGTGCGCTATCCACTGGTCCACAGGGGCCATAACAACCCTATCGGGTCAAAGCCTGAAGCACTATTTTCCTTTATTTCTGTTTCCTTCACTGAAGACCTTTTTTTACGTGGATGGATTTGGAATCCTACGCCACAACCTAGTTTTTCCAGGAGGGTCATGTCTATCGACGTGAGTGAGATTCGAACCCGCACCTCTTGTTTGGCCACTATCCACTGGACCCCCGCGGCCCCCCCAAACTGTATAAATAGTCCAAAAACAACTAACTGCTCAGCAATTGATTATCAAACACGATTATTAATTCATTGCAAATGAAAAGCAATTTTCAATTCATTTTTAATTGACATATTTTTGCTCTTTGTATTTTCCATTTTGTATTTTGTAAATTACAAACGGAAATTGTCGGGAACTTAATTGAAAACGCATTAGAACTTGGGGAAAATTCTGAATATGTTGAATATTTTATTTATTCATTTCTTCCACCCATTGAAAATGTGCACAATATTTAGCATCAGTGCTCATAAAAGATAGTACGCCACGCCCACTTTTGCCCACTCCAAAGCAGTTACAACTGATTGCCCGCCCGGGGCAAAGACGTGCTCAATCTGCTTACAGGTTATTTTTTAGTCGAGCATCCGAGGTTTGTTTCAAATTTCGCGTGTAACATAAATAGGGTGTTCACGTAGTGTTGCATCGTTGCAAAAAAGATTGTTTGCAACACTTTGCTAACATGAACACCCCATTTTGAGTACACGAGGAAAGAGTGTTGCAAAATTACTTAACAGTTGTCAACTGTTCGACTTGTTTCTTATTGTGAGAATAATTTTAGAGATATTTGGCCCTTTAATGCCCTGTGAAAGCGTCAATTTTGGCAGGGAAAGCACTCCAAGCAATTATGTTTATCCTCTTTAAATACACAAAAAAATACCAACATTTTAAGTATTTTTGCACGAATTTTACAACACACTTATGTATTTTAGCCTTTACCAACACTTATAAATTCTGCAACGTTGCAATGATTTTGGTAGTCAAGTTTCGGGGTTTTATTCTCGTTGCAAATCAGATATACATACAAATTTTTGTTGGAGTGGTTGAAATTCTGCAATAATGCCACAATGCAACGCTACGTGTAAACCCTAATAGTAATCCCTTCCGAAGGGTTCCTGCAAATGTGCAAGTGACTTTGGGAATCTACGACATCTCCTTCAATGAATTACAAACTCTTCTTCGTAAAAGAGTGAAAAAAACTATAGTTAACGATAAGAGGATTATTGTTACCGTCCTTTTTTATTGATTTTCAAGTAAATATTGACTCTTCTAATGACTATCGGCGAAAGCTGTTCCAAAAGACGGACAATATTTGGCTTCATTTTAATGTCAAAGTTCAAAAACCGAAGTTTTATTATTATTATATGACCCTAACAAAACCTATTGGGCCAAAGCCTAAAGCACTATTTTTCTTAATTTCTGCTTCCTTCGCTGAAGAACCTTTTTTACGTAGTTGGATTTCAAGTCCTACGCCACAAAATAGTTTTGCTAGGAGGGCCATGCCTATCAACATGAGTGGGAATCGAACTCGCACCTCTTGTTTGACGGAACAGTGTGCTAACCATTGGTCCACCGAGGCCACTAACTTATTACTTATTTGTATCTGGGACGGGCCTATTGAGTTACCCCGAACGAGTTCAACTGATATTCAGAAATTAATGAGAATCCTAGAACTTTCGAGCGCAAATCATTCACATGGCCAACGGTGAATGGGGCATTCAAATGGAATTCCATTTATTGACTGTTCTAATGAATATTTCGCACACACACACACACACACGAATAATGTGAATACAAATAGATTCATTTATTTGTTTAGCTTCGAATGCGTACAAGATTCATGAATGCCCTTCCTAAACATTCGTAGGCATTGTAGGGTTTGCATTCCATTTTCCACACGGGTATAGGGGGGACTTCGATGTCTGGTGAATATTGAATTTAACTCATTTAATGTATTACCTTACATTATATGCCAAATCCTGGCACGAGAGTCCTTTGGATTGCTCTTTTGAGTGTATGTATATGCGGCAGAAGGGGTAATGGAAATACAGGAAATTACCGAAAATTTCCGAAATATTAAACCAAAATTTATGTGGGGCAATGTTGAGTATACCAATGTTTTAATATCATAAATCTATGTATGGGGCTAGGGTTAGGTTTATATATTTATATATGTGCGGCAATTTTCCGCTGATTTGAACTCGGGGAGTATTCAATGCGATTTGTAGGTCCCGCATTGGACACATGTTTTAATGCGAATAAACGCATTCGATTCATTCGTTCAATCAGTCAGTCTTTGTTTCAGTCTCTGGGTCTTTGGGTCTCTGGGTCTCTGGGTTTTTGGGTCTCCTTTATTTGTAGCATTCTGTTTTGTTGACTGTTTTTGCACCCTTGCGGCAATCGTTTTAAATAGGTAAGAACTGACAACTGTCAACTTCTGTGGAAAAGCCTCCAACTGTGCTTTAACTGACCGCCAAAAGGTACAGCCAAAACGAGCGAAGTTTTGCTCTGAAAATTCCCGGAATGGTAGGGGTCAAAGACAATCAAAGAAGCCCCACAGCCACAGCTCGTTTGATTATTCCTGGAGACGCTTGGTAAGTCGATAAGGACGTGGAACACACGCAGCGCCGAGACTCGAGTTGAGTCGAGTTTTACGGAACAAACAACAACAACAACAACGCAACAATCTCATGGTCTACGCAAAAGTTTTAATGCCTCGGGGATAACCGTAGGGTCAATGGGGGAAAAAGTAGGAGAAGTAGAAGAAGCAGCAACAACAGCAGAGCTTGAAGCAAATATTTAGCATTTATTTTAATATATTTCACTACTTAAGTTCCCGGAGACTGACTAACTAGGTTATAAAAGTATCGTAATTTCCATCTTTTTTTTTTTTTTGTGTTTCCTTAAGTATCTTCATACATTTTTAAGATTCCTCGTTTTCCTCCCAATTACTTTAAATTGCTTTGGGGCTTTACATGTGCTTTGTGTTGGGTAAATATGCATTTTTGATCAAGGCCCGATACCAGCCAAATTATAAAATTAAAATTCTGCTCACGTAATAATACCCATTAAAGATTTCTTAATGTGCATATTTCGCACATTATTTCTTGACAAACATTATTTACAGCACTTTTAATTCTCGTGCAAATAATGAAAATTAATATCTTGTCAAAATTTGCAGACAGAAAGTTGGCTTATTATTTTCCTCGTTATAAGTTTGCAGCAAACTGGGTTCTTAGGAATCCCCACTGTTCCACAAGTTTTATATAGTTTATGCCGAACTACAAAAATGTATCAAATCTGGCGGAATTTCATAAATATATCCAGAAATTTGTAGAATGGACAGGGAAAAATTGTGTATCCATAATTCTACAGTTCTTAACGTAATGATTTCAATTTAGGACTGTGGATGTAGAACTATTTCACATAGTTATCCTGAAAATTGGAAAAGAAATATGAGACAATTGGACAAACCGGCTGAAAGTTGTAAAATGGATTGCAATATTTCTATTTGAAATATGTCTTCCTGGAAATGGATTAAAATTAATGACTGTTCTGGAATTTTATAACAATATGTTAATAAATACGGCATTTGTGCCATAATCTTCTTTACTAACTCTCCAAGCGGCGTCGTATTGGACTACTGGAAGTCTAATCTATTGTGTTTTGCAAGTTTTCGGTCACTTCGGAGTCATATAATATCAGTGTTTTCCATCCAATCGGTTTGAATTACTTTATGATATGAAGAAAATTGACATTAGATTGACATTATTGTGGTAAGAAATGTAGATATTTTAAGCAACTACTAAACTTAGGGGGACTATATTAAAATGAAAAAAATTTTGGATGCCATCTTTTGTATAGTAGGTATAAGCACCCACATACCAAATTTCATAACTCTAGCATAAAAATCGCGACAGTTATTATATATACTTTATGAGTTCTACCACACATCCTTCTGTCTGTAACATACATTTGCACAAACCTATTATACATTTCTTATAAAAAGTACCGCCACCGTATGGTTTAGTACCGTATATATTATATTGTATATACAGTGAAAACTCTCTACAGTGGACACTCTCATAAGTTGACACCTCCTTTTAATGGACAAAAACTTGGGAACGGGAAAAAACATGAAAATGAACCTCCCACCTCTCAATAATGGACAAATTTCATGCGACCACTTATATACCTTATATATAAATATATCTGCCGATGCCAGTCCGTATGTTTGATGGGCTTTTGTCGAACGTAAAAGTGGTGCGAACTGTGGAAAGCACCCCATGCAATTGCGAATGGCTCGCACTTGATATACCCTGCTTTTGCCCACTGTGCAGCGGTTATCAATTGAATCCCACAGAGCTCCGAGGCGAAACAAAGCAGACGACAACAATAAGAACAACAACAACGACAACAACGACAACAACGAGAACAACAACGACAACAACAACGACAACAACGACATTGACTATGGACGCCGCCGCCGCTGACACTAACCTAGTTTCATTCATTTGCCAGTTGCTCGGCTTTTGCTTTGGGTTGTTGTTGTTGTTGTCGTTGTTGTTTGTCCAACAATACTGACCGATTGGCCATTTCATTGTCAATGGGAGCCGTAGTCCGGTCCGAGTCCGAGTGGGCTGAAATGACCATCGATACGGCCTATTGTTGTCTTGGCATTGCCACAGGATTTGGAATACGTCAATGCTAAAAGACAACATTGCATTCCATTCCAATCGAACCCAACTTGCAAAAGTAGTACTAACCGACAGTAGTAGTTCCTGAGTACCAACAGCTATGCAAACTCTCTAACCATTAATCCTTCAATCCGACAAGGTCTTTACCTATAATTAGTTTCTCTTAAATTGTGTTCAAAATAAAATATTATTCGATTTGTAATACAAGGAAAATATTCGACTTGCATTTTTCAGTTTTCTTTTCCTAAACTTGCTAAAAATATGTCAACTATCAAATCATATATTGATATTTTAAACATATCAAGTAATTAATAGACAATACAAAATCCAATTTTCCACGTCCTTCTGACTATCTGTCTGTCCATTTGACCATTCCAGTCCATTCGTCGATCTCAGAGGATCCAAAAACTCAAACATCTTATGAGTAGCTTTATATGCCATACATTGGTCACATTTGTTTTAAATCTTGAATAACACGCCCTATTCAGATAGGGCCATATAATTATTATTATATGGCCATAACAACCCTATCGGGTCAAAGCCTGAAACACTATTTTCCTTTATTTCTGCTTCCTTCACCGAAGAACTTTTTTTGACGTGGGTGGATTTCAAATCCTACGCCACAACCTAATTTTTCCAGGAGGGTCATGCCTATCGGCATGAGCGGGACTCGAACTCGCACTTCTTGTTTGAAGGGACAGTGCACTATCCACTGTTCCAGTGAGGCCCCTTTGTAATCTTTATCGATATCTCTAAAACTACTTTGCGAATCAACAAACTAGTATATGGGAAGCTTAAAGAGTATATTGTTGTTTTGTATATCTACGGAATATAGTGAACCGTAATCAAGTTATTGCAAAACATGTGCAAGTGCCTAAATTTTCAAAAAAAAAAATAGCGATTTCTGGAAATTTCGACCTGATAGAGAAAAACCAAGTGCAGATTTAAAATCGCGACCACAAATTAGGTAAAAACAGCTAAAACTTTCGAAATAACAAAATCTGTACTTATAGTCTAAACTATTATATATCCATTGAAACCGAGCCCAGAAGCCCTACTCTGGCCCCTACTGGGCTGGACATTTTTCTATCCCAACTTAATCTAGTTCACACAAGTTTGTCGCATTTAATTTCCTTTTGGTATCCTTCCTCCATGGGGTTTTCTTTGTCTCCGCTTTTAGTTCGCTTTATATATAATATCATATATATAATGTTCTTAATAATTTGGCAGCTTATCTCTGTTTGTTTTCATACACACACTCCCACATACCACCTACACCCCCAACCCACACCCACACCCACACCCACACTTGGGTCCTATCCTAAGTTTGATTTTATTGCTTTGCGCTTAGAGGACATGCAAAACGCCAATCGGACCACCATGCAAATAGTTGCTTTTGTAGTTTCACAAAGTTTCAGAGGGTATACGAAAACTTTGAAAGTTTGAATTTTTCAAATGCCTATGTGAAAACATACTTTTTCCATCAATTCACATTCCAGCCTCTCCCATTATCTAATTTAATAGACTAACTTCAACTTTTTTGAATGCATACACTTTTCATAAACTTAGGATTACAATTAACATGAGAATTATCATAATCAAAAAGCATTTTTTAACTCAAAGCTTCAAAACAAATCACAATTTCGCTTGGAAAATTTTGAAAACACTCTAATAAAATTTAATAGGAAATTAAGTTGAACTCGTAATTGTTATAGCCGAGGCATTTGGCATAGGCCAGGGTATCAAAACGTCGGTTCACTGCGTGTGACTATTAAATTTTTCTTGGGTTCTATTAAGATGTTCGACAGCAGCGTCGCTGGCAGCATCTCTGACGTCTTTTCACATTATTTTATGGTCATACGCAAATTATATTCCCCCAACTACGACACAAAAGTTTACTCAAAACTTGTCCATAAACTGTGGGTGTAGTATGTCGCCCATCCCAGAGCTTACAATACGGGTGTGCATATTTTAAGAACTTTAAAAATTTCTTTCTTTGCCGGAGCTGTGATTTTCCTTCAGAAAGTTTTATACTTTGTTGCAAAAGTAGCAAACGGCAAAAGGCATGTTCGACCAAGTCCAATTTTCCGATTCCAGTTTGGAAAAGGTATTGCTTCTATCTACCGAAAACCTTGAAAACGAGAATAAAGATAAAAATTGACATGCATAAATTTAAATTTATAGCCTTAAAGAAATGTGAAATATGGGCAAAGCTTTAACCGATATTTTATGACATTTTTTGTACAGCAGTAGATAAAATAGAAACTTAAATGTACGTGAAATTTCGCTCTAATTGCTTGAAAAACTTAAAAAGTATAGGTTCTTATACCCTGAAAATTGATAAAAAGCGTATAATATGCTTGTGTAAATGTTTGTAACAGGCAGAAAGACGCGTGCAACCCTATAAAGTATATATTCTTGAACAGTATCAATAGCCAGATCGATTTAGTCTGTCTGTCTGTTTCTTTATCGATAGAACGGCCATAACTTAGGCATTTCTAGAGCTATCAACACCAAGTTTGGTATGTAGAGTCACAATAGGAAACTGCAGAATAGAATTCCCCAAAATTATGATACACCCCTCCATTTTCCCGGAAAGGGACGAAATGTATTATCTCCGGACTCTCATTCTTTGATCAACAAAGGTCAACAAACAGTCCTCCAAATAGACACACTTTGAGCAGAGTATCTCAAAGTCGTTCACTCTTGTCCAAAGCTTTTAATGTTGTGTCTTTTTTCCTTTTGTTTCCTCTTACTTTTGGTCCCCTGCCATTTGCATTGTTTGCTCACAAATTTTGCACGAAAGTTTTGGTAAAATTTGCTTCAGAAGTTGCATTGGAATTTTGTATTGAATTAAACTGCGACGATTCGTAAGTTCTCTTAAGCATCTGGCAACAGCTGGTGGCAGCAACAAAATCGTGGCAAGAAATGGATACCGAAAATGGCTGACACATCCGCTTGCTGACAATGTGCCCACATCCGTATCCGGATCGGCTTGCGTATTCCCGACGACGGCCGCCTGCTGCCTGCTGCCAACTCAAGTGCAAAATCAGCTGAAAAGCTGAAAAACAATTCAAAATGTTGGCCTGGCCGATTACTGGGAAGTGGCACACGGATGGAGCTGCTGGGGGGGAAATGCAACGGGCTGGCTTTTCGGTGCACAAAGGAAAATCGTCAAGCTACTCTCATTATGGTCTCATTATAGAACAACAAATAGTGGGAACAAAAAGTAAGAAACGATAATTTGCCTAAAATCCCAATACACTTCTGAGTCTTATAACTTCGGTGTTTATGATCTGATCGTTCTGAAATTATTGAGATTGGTTAATGACACAATCATGAATATATATTCTGGAGTTCAAATCAATATCTTTAGAATTGTGGAAATTATAAGCACTTACTTAATTTAGGGGGCCAAATAAGCATAAACAAAAATGTTGGATGCCAATTTTTTGCATCAGTTGTATGGCACCTTCATACCAAATTTCATGACTCTAGCGTAAAAATTTCGGCTGTTATATACATTTTGTCTTTTGAGCAAAATGGAGAGGTGTATCAAAATTTTGGGAATTTCTATTCTGCCGTTTCTAATTATGACCCCATATACGGAATTTTGTGTTGATAACTCTATAAATGCCAAAGTTAAGGCCTTTTTATCGAAAAACGAATTAATCGATTATCGGGCGTAGGGGCTTAGGGTATAAATATCGTTTAATAATAGCATTTTAAAATTTGCCCATTCAGATACACTGCTTTTTTCTCCCAGTGTATAACCTGGCAGGTGCCAGTTGAAGCATCATTTGTGTCACACTTCCCGGACAGGGGGGAATCGTATCATTTCGCCATTTTGCTAAACGCTTTCACGTTTCGTTGCGGAAATGATTTACAGTCCAACAACAAAACGCGACCCGTAATATCGACATTTGGCATTCGGAGGGCACGTTTCGCTCAACGTTTGCCTATTTTACGGATCAAACTTAATTCGTAATGAAGACGTGTAGAACTCACCCATACATATATATGTTTCACAGTAGTCCTCTCTGTGTGTGTATGTATGTATACACCCTGTATACCAAAGTTACCGCAGGGCAGATATATTCAATCAATCAGTCAAATCCATCAAGTAATTTCCGTAAAATTAGTCAAGCTGATGATTTACAACAACTGACAGGGACACATATGTTTGTTTACGTTCCGATACTTTTAAAACGGCGAAACACATAGCACATGCGACATTTTGTTTCCCAGACGTAACCCCACAACACCCATGCACCCGTACACCCCGTTTTATACCGCTGGGGGTCTTTAATCCGCACAGTCGCCTCAGCTTGAATAAATTAACATTCAGGACTTTGTTGCTTTTCTCTGAGTAATTATGCAGCTTTAATCAGTTGCGGCTTATTTAATTCTTAATTATCCTACAGTCAAAACTATTCTACAATTTGGGGATTTGCATTTTAAAATTAGTCTTACTATGCTACCATTTGACTCTATTTTTATACCCTAATTCTATGTAAAAAAAAATTACTTTTGCTTTTTTAGAGACGAATGTTTGAATACAGAAATTGGCATCCAATTTTTCATCCTTATATGATATCACGAAAATTTACCAAATGCTTATAAATTCTCTAGTTCTTAACATAATGATTATGTTTTTCGATCATGTATGTCAGACTATATCATAAAGTCATACTGAAAATTTCAAAACGATCGGATCATAAACACCGAAGTTATAAGATGTAGAACTTGCCGTAAATGGGCCAAAATTTCCCATTTTGACTTGACAAATGAGTTGGAAAACGTCATTTATTTAAGTTTATTAATATTAAATTATATCTGAATGCTTCTTTTGAAAACACTTTCCTCAGTTTTTGGAAATGACTTTATTTTTATGCCTAGCGAAGGAAGGACAATCATAACTCGATCATCTTTCCCATCTCTTCGTTTGTCATAAGAAATTACTTATGGGAAACAGGCAACGATTTGGATATAAAGTCGATGATGCTCGGTCGAGTTTGTTCTACGAAAGGCATAAATTAAGTATTTTTCCCAGTGTATTTAGTGAGGACCTTTTGTAAACCTGTAGACCGTTTTAAGTAATTTGTTCTTTAATTCGCTGTCATCGAGGGTGACGCTTTTTTTTGACATTGAACATTCGATAAGTTCTATAATATTATACTGTAATTAATTACCGGAAAACTGTTGAAATTTACATTGCTTCGGAGACCCGAAGCGACCAGGTCAGGGCCTGGGGATGGAGATGGAGACGGAGAGTTGATGAACAACAAAAACACAAAGAGCACATCAAGGCAAGGTAGAACCACCAGCTGGCCTCGGACTATGGCACACCGAGGAGGCACAAGAGGCGCGAACAAGGAATTTTTATAAATACCCTGTATTATTGAAATTTTCAGATAGTGTGACTGGGTCAACCGCTCAGGATGCTATCGATTTCTGTGACTATAGAGGAAAAAGTGTTAAAATAATTTCTTGATCAAAAACAAATTTCAATATAGCTGAAAATCTTAAATAACGAGCGAATCTGTCATTATTTCGTTTTTAAAAACCAAGTCAACAGATATATTCGTTTTTTGAATCTTTTGTCAGCAAAAATCGGAAAGTGGTTGAGTCTATATAATGCAAGTAAGGTATGGTAATCTTTGGGTCTCGAATGTATTCAATTTGACTTATGTTGGGAATGGAGTCATGCAGCCCCCTATTATATAGTAGTCCTTGATATATGCAGGAACTATTACTTATATATACAACAAAGAAAGACCCACTTATATTCGCATTATCCTTCGGTCTATGTTCAAGCTCAAACATCGATGTTTTGTATTGTAATATCGAAATATCATTATATATATTTTGCTGGTTCGGATGTTTATCTAGCATGAATTTGTGTTTTAGACACGAGGTATAATCCGATCCGGATGGTTTTGGTAAAAATGCAGCATTTTTGAAAATGATAGATATATACCAAAGTTCCTTGGGATAGTTTTAAAGCTGAACGACTAGCTTGCCTATGTACGTAGGTACAATCAGTGGACTTCATTTTATTTCCTAATATGTTATTATTATATGGCCATAACAACCATATGGGTTCAAAGCCTGAAGCATTATGTTCCTTTACTTCTGCTTCCTTCACTGAAGAACTTTTTTACGTGAGTGGATTTCCAATCCTACGCCACAACCTAGTTTTTCCAAAAGGGTCATGTCTTTCGACATGAGAGGGACTCAAACTCACACCTCTTGTTTGGCAGGACAATGCGCTATCCACTAGTCCACCGACCAATCCTCTTTGGGCGGAGGAGTTGGGAGAATGGCTGTTTAATGAGTATCTCTTAGTCAGGTGCTCCTATAGCTTTTCGGGAACTTTTTCGTTGGTCTGCAGTGCACTCGTCGTTATTTAATTTCTCAAAAAATGCGCTCAAAAGTATGCAATACCAAATTATGTTGCTGCCGCCGACCGCCGCACTACAGAAAATTGGATGATTTCAAAGGGGCTGCAGAATGGGGGGGGGGGGGGGGGATGCGATAGCACGTAATGAAATTCAGCCCAACCTGCGCCGAACCATATGATGGCCAAGGGGGTCAAAACATTATTTCTCTGCCGTCCATTTATCAACATTTTCCATAGTTGTTCGGGTACTACTATACTGTGTATATGTATTTGTGCTCGTTCATGTGAAAGCCAAAAAGTCGCATTCTAAATAATTGCAGTCGGATTTGAATACGACACCAAAACGCTGGCAATGTCCTTGATATAATGTCGATGTCGATATGTTCATCGAAATTTGGCGAGCATAAATAGAATTCCGCATAATTTGTATTTTGCAATATAAATGAAAGAAATTTGTCAATATTATAGTTGCCTTGGATATATATATGGATGATATAGATATACATTATAAATATATATAATAGGGGCCTCAGTGGACCAGTGAATAGTGCACTGTCCCACTAAAGAAGAGGTGCGAGTTCAAGTCCCGCACATGTCGATAGGCATGACACTCCTAGAAAAACTAGGTAGTGGCGTAGGATTTTAAATCCACCCACGTTCTTCAGTGAAGAAAGCATAAATTTAGGAAAATTGTGCTTCAGGCTTTGACCCGATAGGGTTGTTATGGCCATATAATAATAATCATAAATTTATGTTATTTACTATTCAACTTACACATCGAAATGTAAAGGGTTCACGTAGTGTTGCATCGTTGCAAAAGAGATTGTTTGCAACACACGTGAACACCCCGTTTTGAGTACACGACGAAAGTGTTTTGCAAAATTACAGTGGACAGTTGTCAACTGTTCTACTTGTTTCTTATTGTTAGAGTAATTTTAGAGATATTTTGCCCCTTAATACCCTGTGAAAGCGTCAATTTTGAAAGGGAGAGCACTCCAAGAAATTATGATTATGCTCTTTAAAATCTTATCTATTTTTGCACGGACTTTACAACACGCTCATGTATCTTAGCCTTTACCAACACTTATGAATTCTGCAACATTGCAACGATTTTCGTAGTCAAGCTTCGGGGTCTTGTTCTCGTTGCAAATCAGATTCCATACAAATTGTTGTGGGAGTCTTTGAAATTCTGCAACGATGCCACGATGCAACACTACGTTGCAATATGATACAATCTTAAGTTACCCTGATACAATCTTATGTTACCTCCTTACACTCCAAATATAAGCCCAACAGCTCGAAAACCAGTTCTTATTTAAGATTTAAATTATAATATCCTTTTCTTAATTTTTTCCTTTCCAGATGATGGAACATGCCTGGCACAACTACAAACTATACGCTTGGGGCAAGAATGAGTTACGTCCATTGTCGCAGCGTCCACATTCGGGCAGCATATTTGGTTCGTATGATCTTGGCGCCACAATAGTGGATGGCCTGGACACGCTGTATATTATGGGGCTTGAGAAGGAGTACAAAGAGGGCCGCGACTGGATCGAGCGTAAATTCTCTCTGGATAATATCAGCGCTGAGTTGTCCGTGTTTGAGACAAATATACGCTTTGTTGGCGGTTTGCTGACGCTTTATGCATTTACCGGGGATCCGCTCTACAAGGAGAAGGCCCAGCATATTGCGGACAAACTTTTGCCCGCCTTCCAAACGCCAACTGGTATCCCGTATGCCCTGGTTAATACCAAAACTGGTATGGCCAAAAATTATGGTTGGGCTTCGGGCGGCAGCTCGATCTTATCCGAGTTTGGTACACTGCATCTGGAATTCGCCTATTTAAGCGATATAACTGGTAATCCGCTGTATCGGGAGCGAGTGCAGACCATTCGTCAGGTGCTCAAAGAGATTGAGAAACCCAAGGGGCTGTATCCCAATTTCCTCAATCCAAAGACCGGCAAATGGGGTCAACGTAAGTGCATATTGACAATTGATTGTATCCAATTTTTTGTATTAACTCGTAACTTCCGGCACTTGCAGTTCATATGTCGCTGGGCGCCTTGGGTGACAGCTACTATGAGTACCTGTTGAAGGCTTGGTTGCAGTCCGGTCAGACGGACGAGGAGGCACGTGAGATGTACGACGAGGCAATGACAGCCATAATGGACAAAATGGTGCGGACCAGTCCCAATGGCTTGACCTATGTGTCTGATCTGAAATTTGATCGTTTGGAGCACAAAATGGATCATCTCGCCTGCTTTTCGGGTACGTTACAGGGTATACAAATTGTTGGCTATCCTTACATGCCATTCCATTTGCCGAGTGCACTTGATTTCAATTCGTTGAGCATTGAATTTGGAGTGCAAACAATGGAAATTTAATCTGAATTCTCATTCATTCCATCCAACGTCCATCTTTCAGGTGGACTTTTTGCATTGGGCGCCGCAACGCGCCAGAACGAGCACACGGACAAGTATATGGAGGTGGGCAAGGGCATAACCAACACCTGCCATGAAAGCTATATACGCACACCCACCCGACTGGGACCTGAGGCATTCCGGTTAGTTGCCCTCAAGCCAGAAGCCATTTGAAGTCGTATACTACTAAAAATGTATCTTTTAGTTTTAGCGAAGCGGCGGAAGCGCGTGCATTGCGCTCACAGGAGAAATATTATATCCTGCGGCCGGAGACTTTCGAGAGTTACTTTGTTTTATGGCGTCTCACGCACGACCAGAAGTATCGTGACTGGGGCTGGGACGCGGTTGAAGCCTTAGAGAAATATTGCCGTACGGCACACGGATATTGCGGCCTCCGCAATGTTTATCAGCAGGAGTCACAGAAGGACGACGTGCAGCAGAGCTTCTTCCTTGCTGAAACGCTCAAGGTGAGCCTCATTACCAAAACAATCGATAAATGCAAATCGGCAACATAAATAGGACTTCCCCACTTATTTACAAATCACCAAATTTTATTATACCCTGATCCCAATTGACAATTGGTAGGAAGGGTATATTAAGTTTGTGCAAATGTATGTAACAGGCAGAAGGAGGCGAGGCAGAACCCATAGAGTATATATATTCTTGATCAGGATCAATAGCGGAGTCGACTTAGCGTCTGTCTGTCCGTCCGTCCGTGTGAACGCATTGATTTTCGAGGTTATAAGAGCTAGAGACAATACACAAATCCAGTTTTAAAATTTCGTTAATACCGCGCCTCCTTCGCCCAATAATCGATAAAAACCATTTTCGATAAATTGGCCATAACTTTGGCATTTATAGAGCTACCAACACCAAATTCGGTATAAATGGTCATGATTAGCAACTGCAGAATAGGATTTCCCAAAATTTTGATACACCCCTCCATTTTCCCGGAAAGTAACGAAATGTGTATAGCAGTCACAGATTTTATGCAAGAGTCATGAAATTTGATATGTGGGTGCCCATAGGTACCATGCAGAAAGTGGCATTCAAAGTTTTCTTAGATAAGTGCTTTAAATTTCTACAATCCTTATGAAATTGATTGTTATTCGCAAAAATACATGTATGTTTATATTATAAACCAATACTGAAAATTTCGGAAGGATCAGATCGTAAAGACTGAAGTTATAAGACGCAAAAGTTGCTGAAAACAGGCCTAACGGCTAAAGGCTTGTTGCCGGTGGACCAGTGTATAGGACACTGGCTCCCCAAACAAGAGGTGCGAGTTCGAGTCCTTTTCATCTCAATAGGCATGACCCTTCTAGAAAAACTAGGTTGTGGCGTAGGATTTGAAATCCACCCACGTAAAAAAAGTTCTTCAATGAAGAAAGCATAAATATAGCAAAATATAGGGTTGTTATGGCCATATAATGATAATAATTGATCGTTTACTAAATATTTGTTATGTCTTTTCTCTCATTTTAGTACCTGTACTTGCTGTTCTCAGATGATTCCGTACTGCCGCTGGACGAATGGGTCTTCAACACGGAGGCGCATCCGTTGCCTATCAAGGGTGCCAATATATACTATCGTCAGGCGCCGGTGACGTTGCCAGCATCGAATGCCTCATAAGCAGAATGAATAGCAGCATCTAGATATATATGGATTGAACGCCCATATCACGTTACATTTAAATCTTCACAACTATATTAATTATACTAATTATTATGATTTCCATCAGTTTTAGGTTCATTAGTTTATGATTTAATCAATTCAACTGATGTTTATTTTATTATTTTTTTTTTTTTTTTGACACAATGACAACTACATACGAAAATATGTAATTTGATCTACGGATCGCCAAACAATATCATGAAGTGACCACTTTATATGTAACATATTTATGAGAACCTAATTAAATTATACCCTAAGTATTTAGTACTATGTCTAGCACCATTCTCTCTAGGACGTATTCAATGTGTTGTAATACAATGGCCAAATACCGGCACAAGTTTTCAAATCAAAAAAAAATAAAAACCACAAGGAAAAATATATTTCAAGAGCATAGAAAATCAGCAGAAATATATATAAATATATATGAATATAGACAAACGCATGTAGGCGGAATATATAATGAAAATCTCAGGTGTTCGAATTATGATTTATCTCTTCGAATTTCCATTATTTACATAACGACTTTAACTCTGAAGCTCTCTGTCTTTATATATATACGATATATATATATATATATATAATTTTTTTGAATCTATCAAAGCAAAGGCATAATTTTTTGTGTAGAGCACCCTATATATAACTTAATTATTAGCATTTTGAATTATGAATATGAATATGAATATGAGGAAAGACAACGCAACATTCAGTGGCACATTCTGTGGTTAAACATATATTATATATATATTATATAGTATATATAATATATATATATATATATATCTTGAATAGCTTTGTTTTGTAAATATTTCCCTAGCAGGCAAAATGAAGGTATATCTATCTAATTCTTTATGAAGAAAGCAAAACTTTTAGCTGTCGTGTTATCGTTTACGTAGTAGCTTAATTTTTAATTAATTAATTAAACTAATTAAAACGTAATTGTAATAGCACCTTAATTGCTTTAAAGAAATATATAACGCATATTACTTTACATCCGCATCGAGCGAATCTTAAATAAATCTAATATAATATAATATATATACAAATATGTATTAAACACAAAACAAATCTTATAAAACTAATTATGTAGGCAATTGTTAATACAAAATATTTATACAATTATACAAAATATATAATTTTAAACGCAGTGTAAAGGATTTTTTTTTTATAATCATAAGTCTATGATATAAAAATAAATGATATTACAACAAACCGAAAATAGAAAAAAAAAAAACAAAAAAAAAAACCAGCAAAAATGTTGAATTTTTTATAACATTTCCCGGCAGGCACTTTGTATCAGCCCCTGTTGCTGTGAGAAGTCATTTTAGCATAATAATATAATATAATATAATATAAACATAATAAAATATAATATAAAATAGAGACAACAACACATTTCTAAGCTATACATATATAGTTTTTATTATTACAATTAATATTATGTTTTTTTTTTATGTTATATCAATTTAAATGTAATGAGGAACGTGAATATTGTAAGCTGACGATTCTAATAAAATTGTAAATGCATGATATATAAAGAATACAAAAAATTGATAAATATATATACTTATTGACGGAATGCGCAGAAATGGATATTAAAAAAGCTTAAGAGATCAATTGTATTGGACTAACCCATAAGTTTAATAAAAATCTACTGAATAAATTTAAAGAGAAATGTCACTTTCATTGAAGTTATTGAATATTATGAGTCGGACTTCTCTATAGTGAACTTCTATACAACGAAGCTCTCTCTATTATGAATTAATTTCAAACAAACAACTTTTTCGTTCCAATTTAAATACAGGTATGTGTAAATTCTGTATAATGAAGATTCTATATAATGAAGTGATTTTCTGGTCCCGTCAAGATACATTATAGGGAAGTTCATCTAAAAGGAGTGATTTTGTCAATATATTTCACGGTGCAAGAAGGTTTTCCAAATCCCGAATCTTCGTAAAAATAAGCAATTCTCATTAAAACAGATGAAAATTGATTATATATAACACCCCGAAGATTCCAAAATGTATTCGATGTGCCGCACTGTGTTGTCAATTCGGCTTTTTCCGAGGACGATAATGCCACCAAGCGTTTTATGGATGAAGCGCTTGATCTGGACAATCTGGATCAATTGAAGAACCTCTGATTTCCAGCCACAAACAGCTGGGCATAGTTTTTCAATCGCCAAAAGTCAAAACGATCTTTAAGCTGCCCAAACCACAAACAGAGCCACCTACAAAAACGGTTGAACGCAACCGTAAGCCACGGAATGATCTCAGAATGAGGTGTGGGTTCGAATCCCACTGATGTCTTGAAAAACTTGGTTGAGGCATCGGATGTAAAATCCACCCGTGTTAAAAAAAGTCTTTAGTGAAGGCAGCAGAAATAAAGACAATACTGCTTCAGGCTGTGATCCGATGAGGTTGCTATAGTCACCCACCTATTTTTTTTCGTGCACCAGCGTGCTGTGGCACATCAAGTTCATTGTTGAACACCTCCTTATTGAACAGGTCATAGAATCGCTGAGCGAACTGTTCCTTGTCCTTGGCAAAGCTCTCCCGGAAGAAATACGCCTTGGAGTTAAAAAAAACCTCATAAATATTTTCTAAAGCAATTAAATTCACCAAAAATGATGGCCAATCGTACAAAAGTTTAGCATAGTTTTAGCTTCTTTGGAAGATTTTTTTGGATTTTTGGCTGACCCCTTAAAGTATATACGAGGTGTGTTCAAATAGTAAGGTGAGCTTTTTAAATTCTACGGACAACGTATTTTCGATTATCGATCTTGTTGATTTGTTCCAGAAAATCTGTAATAAGTTTATGAGAAATGGCCACCATATTGACCGTATTTGGCTCCATGTGACGTTTTCTTGATCCCAAAACTAAAGATACCTATGAAAGACGGAGATTTCTTCGATAGCAAAAATTCGCCGATCACTGAAACCTTTACGCTTTTCACAACCAAACAAGAAATGCCATACACTTGAAACTTGGTACAGATGTTCGGGAAGAGTGTACCAACATAACAAATCCAAAATAATCGATAATCGAAAATACGTTACCCGGGAAATTTGAAAAACTCGCCTTACTTTTTGAACACACTTCAGTGTTTTATACATATGTATCATCAGCATCGTCACCGACCGAGTTCATTGAGCAATTTAAATGTTCAGAATCTTAATGAATACTTAACGCTTAACGGACATATTCATTTCAGAGTAGTTCCTTGTCGGGAACAAAGCAAACAAAGCGCTCCGTTCGTCTGAGGTTAACAACATTTTGCAACCAGACGCCACCGGGCGAGGCACCAGGAACGGGGAGGTCGATTGCAGCATGAAAAGCGAGCGGACAAAGTCCGAGGATGGAGCATAAATGCAACCGACTGGGCAAAAAGAGTCAAAGCACAAAGCTCATTGTCGGTCGAAGCCACCCACTCAGCACCCTACCCACTGCCCACTGCCCACTGCCCGCTCTACCCATACATTCGGGAAATGAACTCTGAAAACTCGAAGACTGTATTTAGTGCTGCCATAATTGTTTGCGGAAAAAAAGCTAGATTAGCTAAAAAAAAATAGAAGAAAACCAGATGATTTGTTAGTCAAAATTTTTAATAATATCGTCTATATCGACAAACTCTTCGCCAAGGAAATATTTTGAGATTTCCCGATCATCCTTATGAAATTTTGTGGAATCTAGAATGGTGACTGAATGTGGTTTATATTTTTAAGATATGTGAGTCATTTTACCTTGCGGCCTGGAAGACCAGTAGATAGCGCACTGTCCCGCCAAACAAGAGGTGCGAGATCGAGTCCCGCTCATGTCGTTAGGCATGACCCTCCCAGAAAAACTAGTACCAAAAAAAAGGTCTTCAGTGAAAGAAGCAGAAATTGAGAAAAATTGTACTTTAGGCTTTGACCCGATAGGGTTATTATTATTTATTATTATATGGCCATAATAACCGTATCGGGTCACAGCCTGAAGCACTGTTGGGCTTATGCACTTATTTCTGCTTCCTTCACTGAATAACTTTTTTTACGGGGGTGGATTTCAAATCCTATGCCATAACCTAGTATTCCTAGGAGAGATAGGGTTGTTATGGCCATAAAAAAAGAAAATACTTTACCTGATGCTTAAAATTGAGTTTAAAGTGTCAATATTCGATTTCTCTGTTTGTATTTAACTAAATTGACTTGACTGGAAATCCGCTTAACCTCGGCATTGGATTATACTTGTAAAGCAATGGTGGACAGCTTTTTAAATCTTAGATTTCCACGCCTACCGCGGTTAACTTCCAGCCCAAACTGCTACGTATTGTCCTTGTTCTCCCAATATATAATACCCACGTTTTGGTGCCGAAGTTCAATTTCGTCTATAATTTCTAGACCAAAAAGTTTCACTTCAATTATAATTTGATAAATATTAACGCTAATTCGATTTGAAATAACGCTATATTAGCGTCTTCCCGCTGTTTAACAATTTTTATGGTGGGAAAAACGCTAAAACGGCAACACTGACTGTATTCGCTCTATTTCTATCGCTCTGGATGTTGGGTGCTTGTTTCACCTCTCTTTCAAACTCACCATCCTCTCTTCTCTCTCTCTCTCTCTCTCTCTCTCTCTCTCTCTCTCTTTGTGGAAGATATACATGTTCCGTTTCTCTCTCGCTCTCTTTGTGTATGTGTTGTTTTTGTTCGAGCTTCTTCTTTGGCCTGGCTAGACGAGCCCTCCACACACCCAGCCAGGCCAGATTGGTGTTGGTGTTGACTCGTTGTATACCCTACATCAAGTTCATATGAGCCTCGTTTAGCACTACAAGCTACAAAATAAATGATATAGTCAAATAGCGATAATTTGTATGCCGCTTAATCGAAAATCGCGATAATTCGAATAAATTTATGGTCCCTTGAAAAAAACCCTATTAATAGAAATCTCTTTGTATCAAAAACTCGTCTAAATCGAAAAATTTTCAATTCCCTTGACATTTCGAATTATCTGGATTCGACTGTAAAAAGAAATCTTATGTTTGTAATGATTGTATAATATAATACACAAATATTCAATTTTTATATAATTTAAAAGGAAAACAGTCAGAAATGGATTATCTTCAGCCCGCCAAAGATGTCATTCGGAACTATTCTATGTTTATCGAATTTTATGCTAAAATAAAATTGCCTGCGACTACTTATTAAGTCCAATAGCTTGAAAAAATGAGAAGTATGGGAAAAACTTTAATGGCAGCTACACGATATAGAATCTATACTATCGATTCCCGACAAATGTGCTGAAGGTTGACAAAAGAAAGAATTCTCCAATTTTCAATACAAACGCTCAAAAACTGCATACAACCTACTACGAAGCTTCCCTTATATTTTCTTTTAAAAAAGTATTAAAAACAATAAGAAATGTGGGTTAATAACACTTATAGCACAATCTTTGTGTTTCCGCCATGGTCTAAAATTATTATATATATTAATCTATAACTTTCTTTAATGTCGCTGAAATTATTTTAGACTACAAAAGTTAACAACTAAATATAAATTTGTGGCTGCTGGTAAAATTGTTATCTTATCTGATTTTTAAACCATAATGAAATTTATCGCAGAGTCTTTTAGGTAAAAATAGTGTCAATTTGTCGGAACAATAAGGAGCTCGATGGAAGTCTCATATATTTCAGTTAATATCTTTTAAATTTTATCAGTCTATTCATAGTGATTGGTATTTACAAGGAAGATACGCATCTTTGCACAAAGCCAGTTTAAAAGTTTTTTATGTTCTGCTCCTCGAACTGAAATATTTAAAATTTGACATAGCTAATTTAACATCTCTCAAATACTATGCTAGGATGATTCATGGCATAATTGAGTTAAGAAATGCGTAACTATACATAGATCTTAAGGGTTGATTATCTGAATTAAGCCTTTAACACATACATAGATCTCAACATGAAGGAGTTCCTGGGTTCAAATACGTAAAAAAAACTGTTATATAATAAATAGTGGCATTAACAACCCAATCAGGTCACAGCCTGAAGCACTATTTGCCTTTTTTCCTTCCTTGAAGATCTTTTTTACTCGCGTGGATTTCAAAATCTACGCCACAACCTAGTTCTTTAATGATACCTATCGACATGAGTGGGATTCGAACTTGCGCCACTTGATTGGCGGGATCCCATGGTCAATCCAACTATATTTGTGTGACAGATATATGGTAAAGGGTGTAAAGAATATAAAATGGTGAAAATCGACCCCATACATTTGGTTTAGCGGGACAGTGCGCTATCCACTGGTCCACCGAGGTCAAGAATTTTCAAGAATTGATTTTATAATCTGAGTATAGCTTATTTCGATGTTGAACTCAATCGACAAGTACTTTCCTTCTTGTTCAGAGTATTGATTCAATTTCTTTTCAGGCTTAGATCAAATCACACAAAATTTCTTCAAAAAGAGTATCAGATCTTCGGTGCGCAGCAAATAAGCCTCGTTCGCTTTTTTTGTTTTTGTTTTTTGTTTTTTGTTTTTTGTTTTGGTCGTTGACGTTCGCCGCGACGCTTCTGGCAAGCCGCAGTTGTCTGCGGGTCTTTGAGCGAGTCGGTCGTCGGTGCGTTCCGTTCCGTTCCGTTCCGTTCGAGAGGCGGTTGAGCAGTTGCAGTTGCAGTTGAAGTTGGAGTTGCTGTGTGGCAGTAGCAAATAGCAGTAACA
The DNA here is from genome assembly GCA_037040045.1 of Phorticella flavipennis. Taxonomy (NCBI): domain Eukaryota; kingdom Metazoa; phylum Arthropoda; class Insecta; order Diptera; family Drosophilidae; genus Phorticella; species Phorticella flavipennis. Next base: position 3,626 of record JBANCY010000203.1, on the reverse strand, counting down.
GTTCCAGTTGGAAATAGCTACAGTACCGACTTTGCATATTCGCATATATTCGCCAGGGCAGTGCCAGCTCGACGTCAACGTCTCGTCTCCGCAATGCCTTTCCCCATACATCCGCCCAAGCAAATGCCCTGCCCACACTGGCAGCATTTCCCCATAAGCCCGGTGGACAGCAAACCGTCGCCATTCGACAGCGCCAACAATATCGGAGTCGCCAGTGTCAGCAAACCACCGGAGCCGGTTTCCTATCGCTACTGTGTTCACTGCAAGGCAGCCAAAAAGGATGTGGACGACATGAGGAAGGACTAGGATGTGGCGTGCCAAAAAGCCATTTTACACCATATACCATATACCCTATAACATATACCATATGTACACCATTTCATCCAGCAACATGCAATCACCCCACTCCAAACTCAATGTGACACCAGAGTGCCCCCATTGTGGCATTTATAATTATAAATCATTATATTATATTATAAATTTTAAGCTTTAAATTATAATAATCAATAATTTCCATACGGTTTTCGGTTCATTTTGTTTGTTTTTTGTTTTTTTTTTTATAAAATATACTATATATTTCATATACATAAGATGCATATTTTGATACCAATTGTTTATAGAACTGAAAACTATATTTGGTAATAATCAAATATATAAAGAAATACAATAAAATAAAACGCATTTAAGAACGGGTTTGTTCATAAACACACACATATATAGCATATATATATGTATACTATATATCTGTGTGTGTTCTGTGTGTGGAGTTTGTTTTCTTCAGCAGCACAGTTATTTTTTTTATATATTTTTTTGGAACTTGTTTGTATTTCTGCTTGTCGTTCTGTTGTCGTTTCTCGCTCGGATCGTGCGTTGCCTTTTTATCAGTTTTCAAGGTCAGACCCGGTGGAAGTATATTGAAAATTTCGAACGTTCAAGCGATAAGCGCGACTCAGCCCAGATCAAGTGGAACAAATCACTAAATTCTGTCAATCCGACACTTTTTACGGCTTTCGACTGACCACAAAAGTGTCGACGTTATATCATCTTAAATAAATAACTTTTGGAGTTTCCAATTGACAACTGTGCTGTTAGTCTTATCTTTTCGCTTATCAAACTCTTCAGTGCAAATTGCAAGCAATCCAGATCGGTTCAAGAGTTTTAATTTGGCTATCCTATACTCTATCGAACTGTGAGTATCTCCCTGTAAGATTCTCGTTTTCTACAAAGAATCTGATTGCTCTTCGTATTAAACTGTTTATATTGCAAATTACAGTAAATATGACAATATATTCCTGATTTTTCAGTTACAGTAGAGAATCGCATAAGTTAAGACTCGCAAAAGTTAAGAACGCGTAAAAGTTGACCACATTTCCGTCACCATATGTGTCTCTAAAAAGTTAAGTTGTTTCTTAACTTTTATGAGTCTACTTTTTCCTCAAACTAATATATCTATATATGGAATATGCATAGTAAATACACTCGTCAAATGGAATGAGTACAATACGAAGTATTATTATTATATGACCATAACAACACTATCGGTTCAAAGCCTGAAGCACTTTTTTTTCTTTATTTCTACTTCCTTCACTGGAGAAATTTTTTTTGCGAGGGTGGATTTCAAATCCTACGCCACAACCTAGTTTTTCTAGGACGGTGATGCCTATCGACATGAGTGGGATTCGAACCCACACCTTTTGCTTGGCGGGACACTGCGCTATCCGCTAGTCCACTGAGGTTCCAATATATAATACAATACGAAGTACTCTAATAAATACATTCCACAGCTTCTTGAGTGAAGATCGGACATTGTAAAATCCCTATTTGAAAAGATGCTTCAACAACGAAAGGTTACTGATTACTTCACCGCATCTTAAACCAATTTTATTCTTTAGTATCATTAAAGTTTTTAACAAAATGATCAAAATAAAATAACATTTTAATAAATACACATAGACTTATTTATACGGATTCGTTTTATAGTTTTAAGGTGTATATGTCGCAATTTTGATAGGTTTTTTTAGAAGTCTTGAAAGTTAAGTTTAGAATTCGTAAAAATTAGGTACCCCAATATACCATAAAACTACTTAACTTGTGCGAGTCTCTACTGAATCAAGGTCACTTAATAACAAAGTAAGGATGGAATTTTGCACCCATTTCAAAGTTTTCGTATCTATTATAAGGAAACATTGTATTTAGGAATAGAATTGCCTGCAATTGCTTGTTATCCAGTATCTTGAAAAACAAATGCAATTTGTACAAAATCGCCTTTTGGCGATTGCTCCGACCGATTCTAAAATTTGCACAGCTCCTTACAATATAAGGGTGTGTATTATTTTTATATGGCTATAACAACCCTATCGGGTCGCAGCCTGAATCACTTTTTTTCTGCTTCTTTCACTGAAGATCTTTTTTACGAGCGATCTAGGAGGGTAATGCCAGACGACATGAGTGGAAATGGAACCCACACCTCTTCTTTGGCGACTTCCTCGAAAGGATATGTACCAAGATTATACACAGACTGTACTATACAGAGAACGGGCTGGCGCTCCACGGGCCTGTGACGAGGAATGTATACCCTCAAAGCCCGGTAGGCGTCTTTTGTGTTGAGGGCTCGTGCCGGGCCTTATAATTGAGAACGGGCCCAGCTTTAATACAGACAGAGAGACACCGACTAAAGGTTTTTTCCTGCTGACCATTTTGGACGGAATTTTAGGACTTAAATGCCTCTTTCCATGCATTCATATCGATACTTTCCCGCCATATTTTTGGTTATGATCATCGCATTTATAGGATTTCAGATATGGACCGCTACACGCAAGACGAACGCCCTGCAATCGCTTAGATCGATTTACCAGTCTCCAAATGAGGGACACAGTCACCAATTCTGTAGGGTTATACAAAGGATAATAATCAGATTGCAACCTTCAAACGTACAATTACATCGATGATTCGGATCATATTGCAAAATGTCAGAATGAGAAACGGAGGGACAAGTTCCTTTGCCAGTTAACCGTATAGAAATTTCAATTTGATTTTTTTTTTAATCAGAGAACTCTATAGTTTTTATATAGCAACAATCTGAGCAACTTCAAAATCGAACTCAGTACAGCTGGCAATGAGAGCGACGACTGCAATGGGAATCCAAGAGAACCGAGCGTATCGGGTCACAAAGTTCAATAAACTGCATTAGTGCAAAAATAAATACGCATTCTCGCAATGAGATAAAAAGCGAAACCGCTAAAGTTTCCAGAGAGTGACAGAAGAGAGAGAGAAACAGAGAGAGAGAGACAGAGAGAGAGAGAGAGAGACAGAGAGAGAGAGAGAGAGAGAGAGAGAGAGAGAGAGAGAGAGGGAAAAAGAGATAGTGCGTGTGTGAGTGAGAGAGAAGCAGGTAGAGATATGGGAACGCGAGCTCCAAACATAGGCCCCAACATTTCGCACACTTACAATACTTTCATCATGAGAATCTCATATAGTAAAATAATTGAAATTTCAGTCATATCGGTTAACATAATACTTATGTAAATGTTTTTCCAGAAATGCATTCCTTAGTTATTATTATTATTATGTGGCTATAACAACCCTATCGGGTCACAACCTGAAGCATCTTCCTCTGGCGAGGCTTT
>JBANCY010000202.1:0-54877 GCA_037040045.1 Phorticella flavipennis | reverse complement strand
CAAGATACTAAAATATCTTAAGGATCTATAGTATATGAAATGAAAAGATATTAAAGTATCTGAAACACTTTAAACGTTACAAAACTATCTGAGCGAAAAAAGAATATTAAATCAAACAATCAACAATTTTTGAAGAATACAAAAGTATCTGCAAGCCATAAATATACGAAAGTAACTGAAAGTAACTGAAATATATGAAATCAAAGAACCAAAAATTTGTTAAAACTACAAAAGTATCTGCAAGTTGAAAAGATTACAAAGTTTCTCAAGCATGTTGCAGTATCTGAATCTTTCTCAGCTATCGGAAAGATATAATGTATGTGAAATCCAAGTGAAAGATAAAAAGGTATCTGGAAGCTCTAGAGATAATAAAGTAACTCAAGCACACACCTGTATCTCGAAGTTACTACCTAAAACACAATATATAATCATACATAATCAAATATGTGAGAGATAAAATAGTATCTGCAAGCTATAAAGATATAAAAGCAACTTAAATACATAAGAGAACTTTATCCAAAAGATAGAACATATATGAAATAAGTATCTAAAAAAATACGGATCTCATAATTAACTGTCTAATCTGCACCTGATAAATACATAAGTATCTAAAAAGCTCAGAAGTATTTACATGATAAGAATGTTTTTTTAGGTTTGAAGATTAATTCGAAAATATCATAATATGTCCAAGATATTATAGTAACTCAAATTTAAAATTGTATTGGAAAAAGCTGCAGTATCTTACAAATGTAGTTAGAATTTAAAAGTATATATATGCTGAAGATATTGTATCTTATTATGAGATGCACAAAGTTAAAAAACTAATTAAAATACAAATGTATATCAAATACATAAAAGTATTTATAATATTAAATATCTGAATGATGAATATGAAATAAAAATTTTATGGAAAAATAAACTGAGGACCAGAGGTCTGTAAATGAATCTATCACGAAATGATTGCTGCAATCTTAACTATAAGCTGATACTGTCAAGGAATATATTATTATTATATGGCTATAACCAACCTATCGGATCAGAGCCTGAAGCACTATTTGTCTCTATTTCTGCTTCCTTCATTGAAGAACTTTTTATGTGGGTCGATACGCCACAACATAGTTTTTCTAGGAGGATCATACCTATTAACATGAGCGGGACTCGAACTCGCATCTCATGTTTGGCGGGACAATGCGCTATTCACTGGTCCACTGAGGCCCCTGTCAAGGAATATAGGCAACATTAATGAATCGTGTCCTGTGTAGGATATTGGGTTGCGTAGCAAGCATTTTCCTTTGGGAAAAGTCCCCCAGGGGCCTCGGTGGACCAGTTGATTGTGCACTGTCCGGACAATTAAGAGGTGCAAGTTCGAGTCCCGCTCATGTCGATAGGCATGAACCTCCTAGAAAAACTAGGTTGTGGCGTAGGATTTGAGATCCACTAACGGAAAAAAGTCCTTCAGCGAAGGATGGCGAAATAAAAGAAAAAAAGTGTTACAGGCTTTGGGCACACACGGTTGTTATGGCCATATAGTAGTAGAAAAGTCTCAACCTTGGGCAATTTCCCCACTTCAATGTTTCCCAATAACACTGAGGGGGGATTCCACATTGTCATTTTCTATTTCCCATAATTTAAGATTCCATTTGGTTCTTTGCCTGTGTTTTTTGGACTGTTTCATTGATTTTTCATTTGTCTGCATTTTTATTGGGAGCTTTGAAAATTTCCAGACTCTCATCAAAATGCCATTGAGACAGAAATATGAAAAAATATGGGCAGAAAAAATGGCACATGTCTTTGGTATTTTGGTATGTTTGCTGGTATTTTGGTATATTTTTTGCAATTTTTTTTCTGACAGCTTCTGTTTCGCATTATATTTTGTGCATACAAATTTAATTTTCATCAGGAACATAGAGCACAATGTGCCGTCTTTAATGTGCAATTTGTCAAAACTTGTTTGATTTATGAGCCCCGCAGCAACAGCAACAACAACAACAACAACAACAACAAGAGCAGCAGCCACCCAACTGTCAAACGAGCCAAAACAAGCCAAAAACAAGCCAAAAGCGAGAACAAAATTGCGCTCAGACCCCAATGCGTTGGGGGCCCAGTTACCATCCCTACATCGCCTGCTAATCGTCGAGAGTAGCCAACTTTAAATCAAAACAAATTGAAATCTGGCCCCTGCCCCTGGACTGCCACGCCCCATGTTAACATTGCCCTATATAAAGTCCTCTGAAGATGGGGAAAAAAATGAGGCAAAGGGACCAAAAGAGGCCAACACCATTGCCAATTGCCGGTTGAGACGTGCAACTCGGCAACACTCGCCGCCGCCTTTTGGAGTTTTCCTCCTGATTTTTGCCTAATTTAATTTGAAACACTGGGACCCAGAAATCCAGCATCCAGCCCGGGGTCTCGGAGCCCCGGGGCCTTGGGCCGTGGGCTTTAATCATGTGACTGCTGCCGATTTGTCACAGCTGCTGGACAGGCTCAAAGGCAAAGCTAGCAGCCAAATCAGTGAACACTTAATTCCATTTACATATTTGAATTTGATTGAAATTAAATTTTGCTTCAGTCTCCTCCGGCAGTCTCCTCCTCCTTCAGTCTCCTCCTCGGGGACTCGCCTCCTGTTAATAATTTCTCATAATCTCCAAATGAGATGCAAACAAACTTCAAATGGAATCCACATGAAATCTTTGTGTAACTCCTGCAGCAGAATCCATCATTTACATTTTAATCGGCTAAACAATGGATTTTAATTTAACAACTTGCACTTAATCCGCTCCATGAATAGACCCAGACTCTGACCCAGACTCAGTCTCAGACTTGACTCAACGATTCAATGGCCTTTTGATTATATAATTCAACTGCAGGTGCTTAAGGTGTAATCACCGCAAGGAGAAAACTATACCAAAGGATTGGGCGGCTGCAAGTGTCACCAGGATTAACCCATTAATGCCCATAAACGAAAATAGTTAGGAAAAGTTTGTTATAAGAAAACAAGATGATCGACCGCGGGAATACCCTGATTCCTGTCAAGGAATACCATTACATTCGTCTAATGCAGCCAGGGTTCATAATGCATTTTTCAGCTCTGACTAATTTAGCCCGTTTTCGGTTACTTCTGAGTCTTATAGCTTCGGTGTTTATAATCCAATCATTGTGAAATTTTTGGGATTGATTGATAATATCGTCATAAATATATATTCTGCAATTATCTGCAAACCATTATGATAAGAATTGCAGAAAATATAAGTAGTTATTTAATATAGGGAGGATCAAATTAGGATGGAAAAAAATTTCAGATGCCACTTTCTGTGTGGTATCCACCGACACCCACATACCAAATTTCAAGCTCTTGCATAAAAATTGTAACTTCGATACACATTTCGTCACTTTCCGGGAAAATGGAGGGGTGTATTAAAATTTTGGGAAATCCCATTCAGCAGTTTTTAATCATGACTCTATTTACCGAGTTTGGTGTTGATTGCTCTATAAATGCCAAAGTTATGGCCGTTTTATCGTTTTATCGGGCGAAGGCATCCAAAATTTTGACACGTATGCGTATGCTATACACGGATCTTTTTGCCAAATTAGAAGTCTGTAGTTTTGTTGTTTCAGAAATCGGCGAGTTCATACAGACGGACAGACGGATATGGCTATATCTAAGGGCAATATCTATGGGCTATAACTATGGACTATTGATTCCCACAAAACTATTATACTCTTCTTCCCATTTTTCAAATGGAATCAGGGTATAAAAATGCAATAGAATACAGTCAAGATGGTTATCACAAAGGTATTTTTAAAGGCGTTTTAAGGACGAATCCTTGACCTTGACCGTCGCATTATACCATTGCACACGCTCACTACATAGACCTAGAGCCGAATCGTCTGAGTTTCTCCTCGCCAGACAAATTTGATTTTATACAAATATATCCCCTACTTTAACCACCTTACGCTGTCGTTCCTTTTTCCATTTCTCTTATGTTAGTCTTAGGAATTTTCAGAATAGTTTGACGACATATTCAGTAATGTATATGACCAACTAGGTCTATAATTAGTGAATATTTTATATATAGAGAAGTAAAACGTGAAATAAAGCAAGCTAAAGCTCTGCAGTCAAGAGTGCTCAGTTGAAAGATACCCTAATACCAAAGTTACAATCCCATAATACAGTCAGGTATTATGTCAGACGTCAGCATTGCCTCTGCCTCAAGATCGAAGGGTGAACCTTCCTAATATTCAGTTAGTAACAACTTTACTTATTATTCTCTGGCACAAAAATTTTCAGTGTGAGATACTATTCAGAAATCGCATATTGAAAGTCACATTAAAATCCGAAAAGTTTCAACATTTATTAATATATCTTTATTTGGGGAGCAAGAGAGCATATTATGTAAGCCAACCCATATGCAAATGTCCATCTCTAGCTACTATAGTTTCGAAAACTTCTAATACAATATAACTAGTGTGCTTATGATCCAATTGTTGTGAAATTTTTAGGATCTCTTTAAGATATAATCATAAAAGCACAAACTTAAATTCATAAGCTGAAATGGGATGAGTAAGTTGGCATGGTATAAATATTATCCAAAGTGTTGAAAAATACAACGAAAGCATACAAAAATCTGTTAAAGATATAAAAGTATCTGCAATCTAAGAAGAAATTAAGTAAACTCGTAAACACGTAGTAGTATCTGAATAATAGTAGTAGAAGTTATTAAACTATCAGAAAGATGATCGATACAGAAATCTGTAAAAGATACAAAAGTATCTATAAATAAAAAAGTTATAAAAAGCACAAAAGCACTCAAAATAATCTGAAAGTTACTTAACTATCAGATAGATAAAAGCATGTCAAATCAAATACACTCAAAAATAACCATAATATATGCAAAATTATCTGAAAGTACCTGAAAATTAACAATGTCTCTGAAAAAGTAAGTATCCAACTAAGTATTTAAAAGCGTTGTAGTTGTTACACACATTTAATAGATTTCTCGAGAGGTGTATCAAAATTATTTCTGTATCATATTACACCCTGCATCCCACTTTTCAAATGACATCAGGGCGTAAAATATAACGAAGTCACAGTACCAGTTCGGTCGATCATTGGCCACATATGGGTTAAGCTCAAATATCATCACAGATTTTGACCTGTTTTTGAGCGCATTTCTCGTGTCCAAACTGCATTGTGGAGCACTTTTCATTTGCCATTTGCAACTAAATGTGCCATAATTATATAATTCACAACTGGTTTCAGCCAGAATCCGAGCCAGAATTGAGCATATAAAAATGCGTACAACTGGCAGGCTTTGGACAGTACAGAGAAACCAGCCAAAGATGCGGAGTTATCTGACTTTTATTTTGCTAATCAGCGTTTTGGCTTTGGGCAGCAGCCTTGAGCCGGATGCAGAAACCAGCGGAAAACCAGCGCCACCACGCACCAAACGCCAGCTGGTAGCTATAATTTCTCTAGAAGATCTGTGGACCAAAAGGATATATCATATATTTTCTTTCAAAAACAGAGCACCTTTTTGCCCATCTACTATGACAATAACAATGTGGGAACTACTCCATTGGAGCAGCCGATACAACTGCCAGGCCTACAGCCGGTGCAGCCGGTGGCAGTTGCTGTTACGCCCGTGGTGGGCAATGGGGCAAGTCCGGGTTTCTTGCCCAATCTGCCCATTGTGGGCACCTTGTTGACCAATCTGCCGCTGCAGGGCTTGACCAATCTGCCGCAGAACCTGCTCGGCGGACTCAATCTGGGCAACTTGGGTCAATTGGGTGGCTTGGGTAACTTGGGTAACTTGGGTAACTTGGGCAACTTGGGACTCTTAGGCGGTGGCAAGCCCAGCACTGGCAGCCCTGCAACAACAACTCCCAGTTGCCCCATTACCCAAAAGCTGACTTGCCGCTGTGATCCGCTCCTGCCGCTGCGCGTCAGTGTGCCGGGTTCGCATCTCATAGACATTGCCAAGCAGGAGATCCGGCGCAATGACAACGGTTCCAGCGAGCTGCGCATTATCCTTAGCAATGGCGTGGTGCTCTACCATCTCAACGAAAAGGACACCACCAGGCAGCACGGCTACTATGCGCTGCCCTTCCAGAAGGAGCAATACCTGAACATCCATTACAGCCTCAATCAGACTAATTATACGGTCAGCGCGGCCATTGGCGATGCACCACCGAAATCCTCATTTGATTAGCTTCCTTTGAGATCCTAAATTTTTTCTTTTTTAAACTATTGTAATAAAAGTCCTTGTCTTCGTGCTTTAATTGCACTTCCTAATTATTGGCATTATTTTCCATGTGCTGCAACAAGTTCCTTTTTGGCATTCGGAAAATGCAACAGGAAAAACATTTCCACCAAATGCTACCAAATTGGCGAATGGCAAAAGGGAAATCAAGTTCAAATTGCAGTGCGAACTTCGAGGCAAACGGAAGCGCAAAGGCGACGGACGGAGACGAAGATGGCGATGATGATGGCAACTTTCGGATGAAGCCATTTGACAGGATGCCCTCGAAAGCATTGCAAAAACAACTTGACAGACATTCACGACTTTGTTACAAGAAGACGAAAGTATAGCTGGCACGACTACGTAATATCCTATTCGAGTTGAGTTACCCCAGTCCCAGTCCAGGCAAATCAATATATACTTCTGTATGCTTCTGTATACAGCTCCCTCCTCGGGCTTAAATTACTTTCTCGTTAGTTAGGTTTGTTTTCCGAAAGTTGCGAAATTATCAGAATAGTTTTATACCAATTTTAGATCATATACATACTATAAATCCCAAGGCCAATATATTTGACAGAAATTTTGTGCATTACGGGGAGAAATGTTCGTTTCCCATTCTTGCTGAGGTTTTTTTTTTTCCCAAATACCCAAAAATGTTGTTGTTTATTCAAGAAGACTGTTTGAGAGCTGTCCATCTCAGATAGGGTTACCATACTTCCATCCGTCGATAAGTCCATCTGTCCGTCGGCTAGTCTTTCCGTCTTTTCGACATATACATACAAAATATTTCCTTGGTTTTTTTAAAGAATCTTGGCACAGGGCCTTCTATAGTTATCCGCTAGCACATTTATCGTAACCCAACCCTATAGGACTATTATATCATACAATTAAAATCAATTTTTCAAGAATACTTCAGTTTTATAATCATGAATTTTCGTCAAAGTTTCAAACAAAACAATATGTGGTCCGATTTCTATCAGCAATCGCAAAAACATTAGTTATAATCGAAAATCCTTCGGTTAATTGCGAAACTTTCCTATCCCTAATTATTGTGAAAAATTTGAATAACATAGCTTCACTAGTTTCTGATAAATCGTGACCACCGATCTTAGAGAAGCCGCTCTCGCAAAGACCCATTGCAAGTATCAAACGTTGATCATTTAATGTTAATAACTTTTATATTCGTACAACGATTGCAATGAAATAAAGCTCATTTCGTTCGAAATATATTAAACATATATTTGGATGAAGACTCTGATATTTGTTTTATATAAATTTTAAAAGAAAAAACTTTTTTTCGAGCTCTGAACATATTTGGGCACAGTATATAACGAATTAACATAAAAACTCTATAGGTAACTTTTTCTATAAGCCATAAAACCAGGCTTCAAGTTGCCGTTGATGGTAAGCTATAAATCCAGTTACCGATGAGGTGGCCGAGTGGTTATGGCGTTGGACTGCTAATCCAATGTGCACGCGTGGGTTCAAATCCTATCCACGTCGATATATCTTCTTTTTTTTGCCAAGAAGAACTGAATTAGAGATTTTTCATACAATTATTCCAAAAGATTTTGGCAAAATTGAAAGTGTCTCGAAAGAAAGCTTATTTTTTTGAACTACATTAAATTATATATGAAATTTTAACAAAAATAATATTTTTGATATATTAACTTTCGGAAATTAGAAATTCAAATTTCATAAATATAATAATTTAAAATTTCTTTTAGATTTATTAGATTTATATAAAATTTGTAAATTTTTTGTTTGGAAAAGCTAAAAAAAATATTAAAAAACTTTCATTTTACAAAAATAAACCAATTCAATTTGTATATTTCCAAGGATTTCAAGGATAATATTCAAAAATTCTTTATAATATCAAGAGGTCGATCGAAGCAAATCTAAAACTTTGAAACGTATTTTCTCGAGTTTTATTTCTTAAGATTTTCAAACATTTTATAAATTATCATATATCAAATAACTTTCAAGATTGACATTGCCCGATCTTAAGAAATGATGATTTAGATTGCTTGAGAACCTGGTAAACTGGGCCTTTTTGCAACTAATTGATTTTGGTTTTTATCATACAAAATATTAAAATTTTACTATATCTTTTAATTTTGTAAGATTTCTTCAGAACTGGCTGTTGGCGGTCAATGGATAGAGCAAGGAACCGGATATAAAGTGGGATAAACAAAGATAACAACTAAGGATATTATGGGATAGGGTAGAATAAGATAGGTAAACTATAATTGGAACAACATAAGCTCAGAGACATAGAATGGGTTGTGGTTAAATGAGATCACGTTTCGGAACTGGGAACACGCAAACAGGATTACAGCTGAGTGGGGACAAAATATAGTTAACTCTTAAGCAAATTACTTAATTTTGATTAACAACAGACTCAACAACAACAACTCAGGAGCAGTAGGAGCTAATTGCACAGCTCCGGAACACGGTAAAGTTTTTGAAATCATAAATGCAAGAAGGCAGCAATTGCCAGTTGCCAGTTGCCAGTTGCCAGTTGCAGCCCTGCTTCCTCCTATCTGCGTGCTCCTTGTCCAATCCCAGTTGGCAGGCAGCTGGAACAACTTGTTGTTAAGCCAAACCCATATGGACAGCGACAGTTGTGGAAGCCAAACCGCAACGGGAACAATTGAAAGCGCATTTGGAATGCTTTAAGCAAGAGCAGCAGCTGCTCCCAGTGGCCGCCAATGGGGCGTAATTACGCATTAACAGCTGACTGCCACTTAATAGCGCCAACACCCACCATACCCATACCCAAACCCACTCCAAAACCCACTCCCCAGCCCAATCCCACTGACTGCTCCACTGTGCTGGCGCAATCAGGCGTCCCATGCCTGCAACTGGCTTTAAAGCTGGCCAAACTGGCTGCAGCAGCTGCAGCTGGGAGCATCTTTAAGGGTGCTGCTGACTCGGAATACGCATCATTAATTCGTCTGAATGCTCCACATTTTGCTGGTTTGCCAAAGCATAGCAGTTGCCTGTTGTTTGTTTTGTTCAACTGCAACGGCAGCTGGAACTGAAGCTGGAGCCGGAGCTGCTGCATCCATTAGCTGGCCAGATATAGCCATACAGCCGTACAGCTGGCGCAACCACAGACCAATGCCAGTGACCAGCCAACAGCCGAGGCACCGTGGAGGACATGGAACGGGTCCATTGATGCTCGCCTGTCCGGCCGCTTGTCGCCTCCGTCACGCCCCCTTCAAACCAATTGCCTGACACCCCATTTCATCAGTGCCTGTCCCCAGTCCCAGCAGCTGCGGTTCCCCAAGCTACGCAGTGTTGGCGCGCCAACCGTAAATGACCGAGTCGAGGCTCCAAAACAGCCGCATTGTGTGGCCAAAGCGAAACCGCGACTCAACGAGCCCCCGACGCGGCGACGGATGCCCGACACGACCGTGCATTGGGAGCGGAAAGAGTTCCAGGTAACCCAACCCAAATACATATAGAACTTTTGTGCCCTGCCCCGACGCCCGACACCCGACGCACAGTGGTCACTGGGGCCAATTTCAACCGCAATCTGTGCTTGTCGAATTCGTTGAGAATTTTAAGCTGGACAATTCGAATTTCCACTATTTGTACAGAAAAACTCTATAGTTAACCCTTACGTTAGTTTTCAAGCTAGGCCTGTTATTGCCCTTGGAGATAAGTTTCCGCCGAACCAACCGACGAGGTGGCCGAGTGGTTATGGCGTTGGACTGCTAATCCTATGTGCTCTGCACGCGTGGGTTCGAATCCCATCCTCGTCGATATGTCATTATTTTATTCTTAATTTTTTACTAATTTAAATTATTGGAAACAATTATTAATAATTTTGGAACAAATTTTCCATTTTATCAAATTGAAAATGTTAAATGTCTATAAAAAATATATATTTTATCTAAGTTATCACACAAATATTATGATACTATGTATTTTATGTTTCTTATTCTTAAACATAATATTAGATTTTTGTGTTTAAATAATAATAATTTAGGATTTTGGCTTTTCAATCTAGGAATTATTCCATTAAGAAGAAAGTCTAATGGGCTTTGCGTACTTTTATGCCTAGAGGAACGGGCCCGCATGGGAAAAGGCCGATTTGTATTTTTAGGCCCGTGGCCTGAGGTTTACGACAAAAAGCCGTGGGGGCCTCAGACCCAAACCCATCTCATGTTGAGACAATCCAAATTTAATGTTATATATATTTGAATTCCGCATACATAGATCCACATCTTAGATTTGATATGTCTAATTATATAGTTATGATATTGAGGGATCTGTATAGGATGGCGCAGTATTTCAAATCCACCCATGTAAAGATATTCAGTGAAGGAAGCTAGACATAAAGAAAAAAAGTGCTTAAGGCTGTGATCCGATAAGGTTGTTATAGCCATAATCTGTATCGTATTGTAACAGACTATAGACTGGATCGTCTATGCTGTTGTTGTCGAATATATAATATAAGCTTTTTTGTCTGCATCAAACCAACTTTACCTTATAAAAATTGTATATAAGGTTCAAAAATGTGTAAGCTGGCAATAGAAGAAAGTTGAATTCTTTGGTTTTTTTGTAGAACTTGTTAAAAACCTTAAAATATTGACTATAAATATATTAAATTAATTATTTAAATAAATATAGCTATGAAAAGCCTAAAGGAACATTTCATATTGAAATATTCTTGAATGGGCCCCCACACACACACATATATAGACACAACCGATTGACCGATTGCATGCTCTATATATCCAGCATTGCTACAATATTATACCCTATAAGCAACTGGTATGCTATACCGCTTGGTTTTCGAATAGTTTCGACCATAACCTCAATTAGTTCCTCAAATAAATTTACTTCTAACAAGGAGACACCAAGAAGTTGGGGTCACAAATTTGGCTGAAATTTGGATATGTTATAGCCCTAGGTCTATTTAGCGTGCATGTACAATATTATGACGCGACTGCCAAGGATTCATCCTCAAAACGTCCTTAAAGTCCAAAAATATACAGCTTACAGCTCCCGAAGTCTATTTGACCCGCACTGGGAACCACTGTGTGTGTCGGGGAATGGGAGGAGACACCTCACCCCCCTGGCGCACCATAATCGCTGTAAATAGTCGAACTCGCAAACAAAAGGGGTTAAAAAAGAATCCCCAAAAATCAAACAACAGAAAAGGCAATGGCGAGTGGAACAACAACTACAAAAAACACGGAGACCAATAAATACGAGGAGTGCGTGAAAGAGAGGATAAAGGATAAAGGATAAAGCAAACCGAACGCAAAGAGCTCCAAAACAAATAAAGGATCAACGTTGCCAGAGTTGCCACTTAGTTTTTTCGCTGCGCTACAGCAAAACGAACTGGCATTTGCGAACTTCCGAAATTTATCGATTTCAAGTTGAAAAAACAATTTTTTTACTTATTAAAAATAAAAAATCTAGTTTTATAACTAGGGGAAAAAATTAAATAGATCTTAAAGATTATATTAAACATAACAATCTTCATATATTGCCTCCTAGAAAAACTAGGTTGTGGCGTAGGATTTGAAGTCCACCCACGTAAAAAAGTTTTTCAGTGAAGGAAGCCATAAATAAAGGAAAATAGGGCTTCAAATTTTGACCCGAAAGGGTTGTTATGGCCATATAATAATAATAATAATCTTCATATATTCTACGACAATTTATTTAAAGTAAAACATTAATATTAGGACATAAGTTGGGAGTTCAATAAACAAATTTTGGTTTTCTTTTTATTGTTTTATTTGCTGGAATTTATTCGGTACCTTCTGAAAATAACCTAGCGTGTTTAAGGGAAAAGGATATGCTGTTCGTCTACGTAGTACGTACGTAACTAAAATTTTAGCAAATCTTGAAGATTGGTTGATGATTTTGTATTGCATACTTGTGGGCTTTTTGAGATATTTTTGTGAAGCTTTCTCATACCATCTTAATCTGGTTGTATACTATGGAAAAGTAAAAAAAAATAAAATCTTACAGATTACACGCACGCCTAAACACCTACTAAGACTACTTTAAACCTTTCGGGACGGAGTTATATTTCAAAATCCAAGATAGTTGTGGCAAATGTTTTTGCATATTATGAAAGATGGCTTCAAAAAATATGTACTCTATAACTAAAAATCCTGAAATCGACCTTTTTTGCTTCCTCGTAGAGGCGAAGTGCTGGTTCGGAAAAGATGGTAATCGGAAGGAGCTATGTCTGGGCTATAAGGTGGGTGGAGTAGGAGTTCCCAACGAAGTGTTTTCAAGTAAGTTTTAACGACCCGACTATTTTCGTTAAAACTTACTTTTTCATGTCAATCCGAAAATTCGGGACTAGTCATACAATGCATAAAGCCTAGCTGATCCCACCAAATACAGAGCATGAGGATCCACGAATATTCGTTCTGGGGTATCCATACGATTTTCTAAGTATGGAGTTATCTATTCATGTCATAATCCACCTCTTCACGTCTCTCGGCTTTAGCTCGTATTGCATCAATTTCCTTCTGAATCATACCTATGGCTTTGAGACGTTTGCCGACTGTTGACAAGTCAATTTCCAATGATAACGTCAATTCTTTGAGGGCTTGAGACGGACTTTCGTCGAGTAACGTCTTCTATTCTTAGTATCGAACTTTTTCGGCTGTCCTGGTCAGCCTTGTCTAAATCTCCACTTCTGAAGCGTCGTATCCAGTACTCAAATGTTGAAATCGATGGAGTATAGCCCCCGAAAGCTTCCTCGAGTAGCAAACGATTCGCAGCAGCAGTTTTCCTCAAATGGATGCAAAACAATAAAGCTTTCCGCAAATTGCATTCATTCGGCACCAAAGTCGACTTATTGAAGGGTCTTGAAATCTCTTAGAAAACCTTTAAAACAAATTCCAACACTTAAATTTTTAAGCGATTTTTGAAACATACAAATAGAGTTTTAGATAAGTCAATATTTTTGAAATATAACATATAGTTTAACATCGTTTTTAAGACAATAAGTTAGGCTATAAGTTCATTGCTTATGAGAGAATATATAAAATGTATTACTAAATATTCCCGATATTTTCGCGGAATGACTTTAAAATTGTGCAACTAAGTTCCCGCTGATAGAGAGGATGGCATGAGCAACATCTCTCCGGTTGCATTAAATGAAAGTTATTGCCGTAATTGTGCAAGTCACCTATGCCCCAACAATGGCACCATCCAATGCCCCCGTCGTTAAGCCCTCCACTGGTTGATGGGGTTTGGGTTGATGCTATCCGCGCACGTAACTGACTTTAACCTAGTTTTTCCCAACGTTTTCCCGCGCCAAACAAAATCAACAGCAAATAATTCCTTGCGTGGGATTGAATTTCCTTCGGGGTACTTAAAAACACAGTGAGGCATAAACGGGATAATTAGAAGATTTGCCAAAACCAATCCCCATTAGATATGGAGTTATGGTCTATTGATTAATGATTCCAATTTTAAGCAAATTATGCTCAAAACTTTCAAATCAATTAAACGCTCGTTGAGATCTGGAGACAGTAAATGTTTCTATAAATTACAGGGTATCTTACAGTCGTCACTTGAAATTTGGTGTTGTTTATTTTTCTTTGAAATATTTGAAGGGTTTAAGTCAATAGTTGTTCTGTATTATTCCGACTAATTGTTGTCCGGCGGACTCCAGTGCTCCAGTGCTCTGGTGGTTTGGTGCTGTGGTGGTTCGTATCTCTGACGCACACGCACACATTGACACCTGCTCTCACACTAGGGTCTATGGGCGGTGTTATCTGGCCTCATCTGCTGATAAGAACCAGGCCCAGTTATCGTTGATGCGGCAACACGAAACGGCCATTAAAGGTGTCACCCCTTGTTGGGTTAGTTTGTCGGAGATTGTCAACGAGAAGCGGCGCACGCAATGGCAGGTGAGTAACGTGGCAACCGGGTTGGTCTTTCATGGACTTTCATGGTCTTTCGTGGTCTTTCGCAGAGCACAGCTGGATGCATTATAGTCATGGCACTGTGCCATCCGATGCGGTCGTTGCCGGCCATGATGCGGATGGGGATAGCATTTTTATTGGGCGCGCCATGTACAGTAATGACATGCTGCCCGCCAAGGTGATACCCAACAAGGGCAAGGCCTACGTGGCCTATGCGGGCCAAGAGGTGGAGCTGGACAGCTACGAGGTGCTTACAGGACACAACTACGAGTGGTTGCCGGCGGAGAACGGCGAGGTGCCACCGGGCGCTGTTAAAGTGGGTCACAGTGTGGACGGTGAATACCTGTATGCGGGTCGGGGCAACTACGCCGGCAGCCTGACTGTGGGCAAGGTGCATCCCTCGCACGGCTGCCTATATATACCCTATGGCGGTGAGGAGGTCAAGATCTTCCAGTACGAGGTGCTCTCACAGCCCGAAAGCTGGATCGACTGCCTTGCCTCGAGCATACCCGCTGGCGCGCTGCTAGCTGGCCACGACTCCAACGGCGATGCCATCTATGTGGGTCGTGTCTTCCGCAATGGAGATGCGCTGCCCGCAAAGGTGGTGCCAGCCAAAGGCATAGCCTATGCCGCCTATGCACAGGCGGAGCATGAAGAGATCGATGTGCAGGTGCTGGTGGGCGCAGGCTACCAGTGGACACCAGCTTCACATGGCAATGTGCCGCCCAATGCGGTGTCCCCTGGCGTAACTGTAGACGGAGAAACACTCTATGTGGGTCGCGCCTTCCACTGCAACAGCCTGGCCGTGGGCAAAATACATCCCTCACATGGCTGCATCTATATACCCTATGGCGGTGAGGAGGTCAAGCTGGAGGAGTACGAGGTGCTGGTGCGCAGCTAGATCATCATAGTATAAACTTTTATACCTTTTTTTTTGGAATTTTTAAATATAAAGCAAACAATATACACTATACAATACTGTGGCATAACCCTAAGGGTTTTAAGCATTTCCAATAATTTATGGGGGTTGTCATAAACTGGAATTATCTTTAAACTGTAACGGAAACATACAACGTTTGTTTATGGCCAAAGCTGATAAAAACGGTGTCCGGGAGTGCTTTTATGAGTTTTTTCCTAAGAAACTCTAAGAAGCTAATCTAACTGTAAACGTATATCAGATATAGATTCGATCTTCTAGCACAAACAATTTGTCAGCTTATAACGACATCTACTTGAAATTGTCGCACACTATGCAGCGCCATCTAGCGTATGCTCAAGCAAGCCTTGCCAGCTTGGCTGTTTTAGAAAGATGTTGCCATATTGTTTGTTAAGATCATAACAATAAATTTGCAGTGTGAATTTAAAAATTTGATCGCAAAATACATACAATTTAAACCCGTAAGTGTTAAGCAAAATATACTAAACAATAAAATAAAGTAATAGGTTTTTAAGCATAGACAAATTTGTTAAATATTTAAATATATAACTACAATTATAGCCTTGCCACCTGCAGAAAAATCTACAGCAATATATTCAAAATTTGAGCGCAAAATATATAAAGATACATTTTTATAGACAAATGTTAGACAAAATTTGCCAAATAACAAAAAAAAAACGTTTAATTTATAAACAAAAACAATTTTGTTAAGTGTTTCAACAAATAACTTCAATTATAGCCTTGCCACCTGGCATTATAAATTTGCAGCGATAAATTCGAAATTTAAGCGCACAATATTAAAACTAAAAATTGTACATGTAAATGTTTAACAAAATTTATTAAAAAATATATAAATGCTGTAAATTATTAAATAAACACAATTTTGTTAAATATTTAACTAAATAACTTCAATTATAACCATGCCAACTTACAAGTGTTGCCACCTAACTGCCCAATCGATATATTTGACAGCACAGCTGATTTTGAATATGTAAGAAAACATAGTGGAAAATTGAAAGAATTAGCTAGAAAATAAATAAAATTGTAAGCAATTTTTTTACAGCAGATATAAATAAATGTTTTCTAATTAAAAATAATTTGACAAATGCTGAAAATGTGTAGAAAAAGTGGCTTGGCGTTGCCACTAAGTTGCCAAGCGCAAACAGCTGTTAATGAGGAAAACTAGTCGATAGTTTGTTAAAATCGCAGCAACTATCGAATATGCCGATAGCGGCCGTATTTACTCAGTAGATTATTTGCGGCTCCAAAAGTCGGACGTGTTTCGTGGTTATTTATTTTGATTTTTTGTTGTGGGAAAAGCAAAACAGTTGCAAGCGACGAAGACGTGTGCCACATTTTGTATTAAGAGTGCGCGTCGTGCGATGAATGAATGCATGAGAAATGCAATTGAATGATTGATTGATTGAATGGAAAAGGGAGCAGAAGTGACAACAATTCGGGACAAACACACAAACAACACGTTTCTGTTGCTCCGGCGGCTGTTATTATCATTGTTATTGTTATTAATAACAACAGCAACAACATTAGCGGCATTCCAGTGAATCGGAACCGGGAAACAGGCAGGAATCAGGCGATCGCAGTCAACAGCCAAATGTGGCAACAAACCGCACGAGTAAATATAAAAATAAATATTTCTTTGATGTTATTGTTGTTGTTGCTAGAAACTTTGACCACACTCTGGCAACATCAGGCATTGGCATCGACATTAACACATTAATTTTATTCAATTAAAATGACAACAATAAGCCCGGCCAAAGGAAAGGGAATACCATTATTATTTGGATGCCAGCCAGGCACAAATGCTGTTTGCGGTGAAGGAGGGGGAGGGGGGCAACGTCATCTCTTACAAAGCTTTAACCAAGTTTTCTTGTTTTTGTTGTTGTAATTGTTGTTGTTGTTGTTGTTGCCACGGTTGTCGTCTTCAGCTGCTGCCATTACCGATGTGTTCTTGTTATTTGTTTCGCCGTTGTTATTGTTGTTGTTGTTGTTGCCACTGCCAAATGTTCAATTCTAGCCAGAAAAAGGCTAGATTTCCAGCTAGAAAATATATAGTACCTTAACTCAACAGTTCTTTAAACGCTTATCATTGTTTGCTGTTGTTGTTGTTGTTGTTGTCACATGCGAGGGTTGTTCAAACAACACACTTCCGTTCCAAACTATATTTACTTGATTTCCGCTCAGAGTTCTTGCTGATCTTCACATTTCGTTGACCTTTATAGCTCGTCTTAGCTAACAATACCGTAGAAATTCGTTCTATTTGCGATTACGTATCAATTTTTTTTTTCTTGATTCACAGTTTGATGACTAATTTGTTGCTTTTTTGTGTGAATATATTAATCTTTTTGATTTTTGAAGAAAAAAATGCTTCTAATGAAATAATATATACAGACTTCTCGCTCTTTGAGCTTGGCTTACTTAAGCCCGGATGGTTGTTCTTATTCTCTTAACACTAAGGTTGTTCTTCGTCGAATCGACTACGACCGATTTTAAGTTGATCTCAGTTGAGCCATAGAATGATAGAAAAACTTTATTATTATTATATGGCCTTAAAAACCCTATCGGGTCAAAATCATTATTTTCCTTTATTTCTGCTTCCTTAAGTGTAGTTTTTTTTTTTGTGTGCCTGGATTTCAAATCATACGCCGCAACCTAGTTTTTCTAGGAGGGTCATGCCTAACGACATGAGCGGGACTCGAACTCGCACCTCTTGTTTGGCGGGACAGTGCGCTATCCACTAGTCCACCGAGGCCCCGATGGAAAAACTTACACTTGTCATATAAAGGTTCTTTAATTTATATTTTTATTTATTATTTCATTTTAAAACAAACAAATTCAAACAATCTTTTTCATAGTCGATTTGACGAAAAATAACATTTAAAGGTTAAAAGCACACTCCTAAATCTAAGGGTAACCCATTTTGTGGTTCCGACTTGAACCAGAACTTTTGGTCTTCTTTTGAAAATATTACAAACACCGTCGGCTTGCATTACCTCAGATATTCTATCATTTACAAGCCGATTCCAAAACTTCGGGTTTAGCGATTTGACTCAAAATTTGTATAGTTCTAGATCTAAACTATCACATCTATTATATAGACTGAGGCTACAACATATACAAATCGCAAAATCGTCGAAATCTTCTTGAAAGTGAAATAAAATTTGATGCAATTCAAGCCGACGGCGATTGTTATATAAACAAGCAGAATATATCTGCTTGGTTTTCGGTGTGCGTCTGTCGTGCTTTTCTTAAAATAAATTAGGAAAATAAAATCATCATTCATAAAATCAGAAATTTTCATATAACCAAAACATTTTATAATGCCAAGACAAGCTCGCTTCTGTAATACAGAACTTCTAAATAGAAGAAGTATCGATATACGGCGGATTTTGAAATCATTATTGTCTACTATAGCATAGTTATTTTAAAACCCTTGTTAGTCGATAATCCAGATATACCCGATAATTAAATAAATTAATTAATGTTATAAAATATAAAAAAAAATCACTCAAGAATATAGAAAATTGTTTAAAAGTTTCAAAACATTCCCAATTAAAGTGTAAGAGATAGAACTTTTGGAAGAGCGATTAGCTCAGCTTAGCGATTATTAGAAACTAGTGCGTTATATAAAAATTTTCACAGTTCTGAATATGATGACCTTATGATTAACTGAAGAATTTTATATTTTTTTTCGATTATAACTAATTTTTCCAACGCAATTTGTTCTAGAAATCAAACCTAAAACTATGCCGAAAATTCATGATATGTCTTTTCAAATCCCTCCGTCTATCACTCATTCACTAACCGATTATATTTTAATTTTTTGGCGAGTCTGCCGATTAGCGACATTTTCCCAACTTTACTTTGAAGTTTTTCAAGCTATACCTGTATACTATCTAAGTTTGGTCCAGCTCTATTTGCGTACTTTCAAAACTCCCCTTGCATAGCATGTTATTCAAGCAATTTATATAGACATGATTGCACAAATTGGCTATAAGTGTTTCGAGCCGTTTACAAAAGGGGGTCCCAATTGCTCCACTTGGAGATAGTTTATAGCCAAGTCGAAACGAAATAAAAAATTTCGTCTTGCAGCGCTGCTGCCGTTAATGTAACTTCCATTAAAGACAATTGTTGCTTGGGTCACAATCAACTCTCAAGTATGCATTATAACTATAAATAACAGCGGGACGATTTTCATTTAGTTTAACTTTTCGAGAACCTCATAAATACTGTTAGATTTAGAACATAAGGCGATTAAAATTTCAGAGATAATAGCAAAAAAGTTTTAGCTTCATTTTGAATTTTATTTAGAGAACAAGAAGCTTTAAAAGTGATTAAAAATAAAAACCATGCGAAAGCAAACATCATAATACGAAAAAGTTTCAGCTGATAAAACCCAACAAATGCTTAGACAAAGTTTGAATTTGAAAATGTTTCAAATATGAATAAGTTTAAGCTTTTAATTTGCAATTGGTTTCGTTTGAAAAACAATACAATTAGTCGAAATTTGGTAAGTTTCAAATCTTGGGACTTACCGAATTTTACTATATTAAATTGCGTTGCCAGATGGCGTTTTTTTGCAAAAACTTGTTGCTGCCACATGCCAAATTATACAGGGTATAACACCGTCGTCTAAGCTAGCTGCGCATTTTTCCAGCTAGTCTCGTCTCGTATTTCCGTAAAAAAGAAAAAAATTTAGCTGCTTTTTTTTTGGCTTCTGAAAAGTTGGCAACACTGTTGTGCCTGCAGCCGCATAATGAGAGTGCTTCAATTTCAATGCATTCGCCTCTCGCGGGCGCTCTTTTTATACCTTCTATGCCACACACACACACACACACACACACACATACATACACATGGGTGTGTGTGCATGTGTGTGTGTGTGACGATTTGAAGTTGTTGCCGCATGCAACTTGGCGCACTTGCTGGCGCTTCATTTGTTCACCACCAAACAGCACCACCCACGGCCCTTGGGCCCCCTGCCGCACGCCGCATGCCTCATGCTGCATGCCTCATGCCGCACGCCTCATGCCGCATGCCGCTTGCCGCTTGCAATTCTTGTTGCCTTTGGCCACATTTTTGCTTTATTTTGTCAAAGTTTGTTGCACTTTTCGCAGTTGCACAAAAGTCACACAGTGCTTGATAGAGAGACAGCCGCATATGCTGGTCCTACATGCGGCATCCTGTCAACGTCATGCGGTGGCATGCAGCAGCAACGGTGGCAGCTTCAAAACTCTTCAATATCTGCAACCAGCTGTGGCACGGTCGTGCAGCAACAATTAGTCGCAAAAGAGAGACTAAAGCTTGAGAAGCTGCTTGCAACTGGCTGCTTGCAACTTGCCACATGCAACTGTGCCACAGCAGCTTCAATTCGATTTCCATGTTGTGTCCGTGTCCACAACCAATCCGCAGCGTGTTCATATTATTTATGTACATATTTCACTTGGCACTTGTTATATTTATACTCAGTGGCATGCCGCTTGTGGCAGGCAGATGCAACGGCATTTCCTCGACTCCTCAGCAGAGCCCAAAGTCCCAAATGAAATTAGGCTGCAGCTCCAAAGACAGACAGGGAGACAGGGAGACAGAAGGCTTCGACAGACAACAGGCTGGGCCTGACTCTATAACTCAATAAGACAGCTCATTGCCATGCAAATTGAATGTCCAACTTCTCAAGACGACAGATCACAGTATATAGCCCAAAACACGCCACCACCCACTCATATACCTATTACAACTTGAACGCTCTAACCGTGTTACCAGTTAGAAATCAAATCGCGCTACGAATCGATTTGCGGCCCCCGCCCCGACTCTCTATAGCCTATAGCAACTGCCACTTCTGACCATGTGTCATATGAAATTTGCGTATTGTTCTCCCATAACCTTTATTAGTTCCCTACAATGGAGCACGTACTAACATGCCACATTTGCATATGCATATATATATCATCCTATATATCTTCCTATATATATATATACATATATCTCATGCCTCAATTGATTTTACTCAGAGCTTTGACTCAAACTTTTTCAGTTGACGTTTTTTTTTTACTTTTTGTTTTTACCTTTTGGAACTGTTGTAATTTCTTTTGCAATTAATCAAGAGCTATTTGGCATTCCAGGCGCATGCAAACTTTTCTCGTTTTTATCACCTCACCCAGACCATCGCTATAAAGTTAATCTCATTTCAAGTAATCAAGAAAATCCTCCCAACAAAGTGGATTTTATTTTGTCCAACTTTGACTTTGCCACGCAGACGGCAAAAGCCAACTTAAATAACGCCCCAGACTTGGCCTCTTGGGCAACTCCTTGTAATATCTGCAGCTAATTTTTCAAATCTGTTAAATTTGCTTAGATAATGCTAATGTAAGAGAAAATTATCTCAGATGTCGCATAAGCGTTTTAGCGTGTTTAGCTTCTTTTTGGTTTCATTTAAAGCTATTTAAACCAAATAAAAGGGAGGCATTATTTAAACTGTCTGGCGACTTTAAGCTATATGATTTAATAACCCAATCCTGATTAAATTTGGTATATAGATAGATAACATTTAAATTTGGTATATATAATGAAAGAAAAGTAGTTTTAGATCAGGTACATGATTTTACACACTTACACACTTCTGACCAAAGTACATTTACTTTCTTCTTCGAAAAAGATCCACATCGAGAAATGATTCAAATTCTCATAAAAATTTTGGTAATTCATTGTTCAAGAACTTATATTTCTTAGATAATATTTAGTTTGATTTTCATACAAATTGTGGAAAAATATAGTTACGGAAAACATACTTAATAAATGATCCATTTATTATTTCTATATGGCCATAACAACCCTATCGGTTGAAAACCTGAAGCACTATTTTCCTTTATTTCTTCTTTCTTCACTGAAGGTGGATTTCAAATCCTACGCCACAACCTAGTCTTTCTAGGAGGGTCATGCTTAAAAGCATGAGCGGGACTCGAACTCGCACCTCTTGTTTGACGAGATAATGCGCTATTCACTCGACCACCGAGGCCGCTAAATGATCCATTTACAAACTAGTTTTTCACAAATTAGTTTTAGTTTTAAAATTTGGATTAAAATTCAGAAGAGCCAAACAAATTTTGAAAAATCGTTTTGCAATTTTTCAAATTTTCGTTTCAAAAAATCTTACGCATTTGATATTGCATCATCATCATCATTGATAATTTCTCCACATGAGAGGGATTTTTCAAAAATCACGTACGATATTATCATGAACTCGTTAAAGAAACTACGAATATATATTTTGTAATAAAACTGAATAATGAGTAAGATACGAAAAGCACTCGATATATATATATATATATATATATATATGTACGTCTGGCAATCTCTTCCATAAGTTCCATTATGTGTACGTAAACTAGCCCTCAGGTTTTAGTGAAAAGCCCAAAAAATTACCAATTATCTGATTTGACCTATATTGGTCATCTAGCTATCATACTCAGTTTTTTTTTTTTTGCTCATATCTTCCATGATTTTCCAGTTATTGTCTTTAAACTATGTAAGCTCTTAAGTATTTATATAATCTAAGAACTCACAAAATTTAATTGCTTTATAAACATGGAAAATATTCATACGAAAATGAAATTGTTATATAAGTCAAATCTTAGAATACCCTTTTCTATCATAGATTTAAAGTTTTGATTTATCAGAAAAAGTAATTAAAGCTGATCAAAATTCATTAAGGCTCAGCATGAGCAAATCAAAATTTATAAATTGTTTTTAAAACCAATTAAAATGCTAAAAAACCATTTAAAATTTTGATTTAATTAAACTGAAATTCACTAGAAAATCGTAGATACCATGTAAATTGCTACCAACTTTTTTTGCCTCATTAATCCAAATATTTCGGAAATTGACTGAGCACTAATTATACGTATTAATGAAATTTTATATTAAATGAAATTGAAACCGAAACAGAAAGTAAAACTGTTCCAAAAAATTTGATTTCCCTCTAAAAGCTGAAAGTTGTATTGAGCGGAAATTTTATTTACTTGAAGAACTGATAGTACGGGGGATGGGGAACTGGCTTATCTTTCACTGAGTTGTTACCTGTTGCTGTTCGTGGAAATTATAAAAAAAAATTGTAAAAGTTTTTTATAATTAAAGTTTATACGATACTAAATATTTTATACACTAGCCAGAACATTGTTTTATTGTATAGGTTTTATATTACATTCAGAATCAGATGGGAAATATGGGCTTTGTCCGCATGTCCATCTGAATGCCATCTATTTCTCTTAGTATTCGAGCTGGCATAAAAAAAACTTGGCACACTGCCTTCTTCTTGTACAATGACGCTGCACTTTTGACTCGAACCACTATATCATTAAGCGGTCATCCAATTGAAAGTTGGGTTGTCCCACATATTCCATGTCTCTAAGCTATTTTATTAAGGTTTTACACTTAAGTTGCATTGTTTTCTTTCCATCCGCCAAATTTCAAAAGAATCGGGATCGGAATCATATAATTAAATGTCTATTTTGCCCTTATTCCTTATGTTTCTTAAGCTATTGTATTCAAATTTCACGCACACTTAAGTTTCTGTATTATCTATAGTTCCACCAAATTTGAAAAGGATCGAAATACTTTATGCCTTTATATCTGTAGGTTTTTAAGCTATTGCATTGAAGTTCTACAGGCGCTTAGTTCTTTTTGTGTATCAATCGTTTTACCAAGGGGCCTCGGTGGTCCAGTGGATAGCGCACTTTCCCGCCAAACAAGAGATGCGAGGTTCGAGTCCCGCTCATGCCTTTAGGCATGACCCTCCCAGAAAAACTAGGTTGTGGCGCAGGATTTGAAATCCACCCACATTAAAATGTTCTTCAGTGAAGGAAGCAGAAATAGTGGAAAATAGAGCTTCAGGTTTTGACCCGAAAGGGTTGTTATGGCCATATAATAATCGTATTTCCAAATTTTAAAAAGATCGGACCACTATATTTATAGCTGTCATGCAGCTAAAAGTGGAAAAATATTACCTGATTTTCCAGCCATATGATTGAAGTTTCGCATACCATCTTTGCGGATATTTCCTGTCTTATATGCAATTGTTCCTGAGACGAAAGTTTCGACTATAAATTCATTTGTGTTCCGTTACACTTTTATACTTTTTTCAGATCTTTGGCCCAAATATTTTTTAAGATAAAAGTATTTCGCCTCCGCTTGACAAAAGAGCATGAAGTCTTCGATGAGCGGAAGTAAATGTTTCCTCTCTTCTGGCAAGCTCCTATTCAACCTCCTGTCTTTTCCTGCCCTGCTGCCTCCCTCCCACTCATTTTCCGTCCAAGGAACTGTTGTAAACAATCTGGCTGGCAAAAGTAATTAACCTTAAGTCTGAGTTCCACACGAATCGTTATCATCTTGAATGGGAAAGTGAACCCGTAATGGTTTTCGGAACTGGCTTTGATTGATTGAATTCTACGGAAAAAAATGACACAAACAACTTGTGCGCATTTAAGGACATTTGTCATTTATAACGATACTGTTTTTTTTAATCCTAATTATAAACCGGGACCACAAATGATACAAAATATGCCTAAAACCATATCGAAAAGTTCCATAATGCAAATTTATGCAACTTTTTCATAAAATATTTACATGAACTTGAACTTTTTTTTTATTAAATTTCCAACTGCGTGTTGGCCGTCACAGAACTGGGTTAATAATTCCACGTATCGCCCCGGACCCATTCATAAATTGTGCATATGCTGCTGGCTCTGGCTCTGGCTCTGTTCATTAATCAGCAGTTTTTCATCAATGGGCCCATGGGCTTAATTGGCGCCCATTAATGGGCCGGAAAAGAATTAAACGAAATGAGCAAACGTCGGCGGCTTTTTTTTTTTGGCAACGGCAACGGCTTTGACTTTGGCTTTGGCTTTGGCGTGGTTGCCACAGTTAACAAACTTGCCGACCAAATTTCAATTGGCAATTGGCTAAATTGCCGGGAGTTAGACGACGTGTGCGAAGCGAAAAAAAAAAGATAAAGCGTTGCTATGGGGAATGCTTGACTGCAAAATACCCTCAACTCAGGGGTGTGAAATATGCCCATACACTTTGTGCTACAATTGCGGTGACGTCAGCGTTGCCTCAACCTCGAAGCCAAAGGGTGCATCTTCGCCTGCTTTGCTAAATAACTTCTGTATTTATTTTGCAATTGTTCTGAAATTTTCAGTGTGAGTTGGGAACATTGTCCAAAATATGCATATTTAAAATGAAATTCAAAAATACAAAAATTGCAGCAGTTTTTCATTATTTTTGATTTAGGGGAGAGACAAATGTGGTAATATATTAGATGTTGTAATTAGGTTAAAATGTTGTTTTTTCAAACTTTGAGTATTTTATTATAATTATATGGCTATAACAAGCCTACCGGGTCAAAGCCTGAAGCACTATTTGTCTATATTTCTGTTCCCTTCACTGAAGAACTTTTTACGTGGGTGGACTTCAAATCGTTCGCCACGAGGTAGTTTTTCTAGGAGGGTCGATAGGCATCGACATGAGCGGGACTCGAACTCGCACCTCTTGCGCTATCCACTGGTCCACCGAGGCCCCTTAATATTTACAAATCGATAATTCAAGGTATTCCCCATCGTTAGCCAATACATTATCCCATCTCTCTGTCAATTTTCGGATATCAGCCCGAAAGAACAGTTCGTCTTCTGATGCGAGCCATATATCGATCCATTTTTTGCTTCCTCGTAAAAGGTGAAGTGCTGGTCAACAAAGACATGTGCCATCGGTAATTAGGATCGATAATTAGGATGTGATCGAGCGTTGTCGTGCTGCAAAATTACTCTGGCATGTCCATCCGAAAATTGCGGCCGTTTCTCTTGCAATACCCGGTTCAAACGCCTCAATTGTCGTCAATGTATCTCCCCCATGATAATAGTCTCATTCGGTTTCAGGAGTTCATAATAAATGACCCCAACTGATTCCACCAAATACAGAGCATAAGCTTGAATCCATAGATATTCGATTTTGGCATTGATGAAGATGCGTGGCGTATAGATGCCCCGATACGATATTCTACGTTTGGAGTTATCGTAATGGATCCACTTTTAATCGTCAGTCACAATTCTATGCAAAAACCTTTTTGGAACAGCTGTTCACACGTCATCAGCTGCCTCTTCATAGACAGATTGAGAGACAGACAGACAGAGGCTAAACAGACAGTCAGGTGGATCAAGAATATATAAATGGGAGGCATGTCAGAGCCATCTACACTCCGTAATGTACAGCTAATGGAACTAAGTTACCCCATTGACCATTTTCAGCGGGTTGAGGGTATCAAAACTTACCACATAGATTGGATCAAACTGTTGAAATCCCTTTTCAGCAGCCATTGGCGTTGATCCAGCTGCTGATTCTCTAGCTGATTCTCATTCAGTTACTGTGCTGCTCGTGGTGGTCGTGGCCCAAAAGTTTTAATGGGCTCTCATGGCAACCAATAGGCCAGACCCGGACCCGAACCCGGACCCGGACCCGGACCACACTGGGCCAGGAGAGGCTGTGTGCGACTAAGTGGGACACGTAGCCCTTCAGCGTTTCGATGTCAACAGAATTGTGCTGAATTGATGTTGAGTTTAAGTTAGGAGCCGCCGGAGTGATAAGCAAACGCGAAAATTCTCACAAATGAAATCAGAAACCAGCAGAATGCTTATCAATTTTGGATGAGTCTTCTTTGAAAGGCCTAGCCCAAAGACAACAACAACAACAACAGCCTCCGGAAGCAAACAACAACAACAAGCTGCGGCAGCAGCAACTTTTGTTGCCAATTTGCATACAATGCAGTTTGCCAGTTTGCGAGTTTGCCAGTTTGCGAGTTTGCAATTGGCTATAGCTTTTTTGTCAGGCGTTTTGTACAAACGCTTCTTTTTATTGCACACAAGAACAACAATCTACAGACATCCAGACATATATACCGACATCCATACAATGTATTACAATGCAATACATATTTATATAAATATATATATATGTATATATCTCGATATATATATACATATATAGAGTTTCTGTTTCACAATTTCAAAGTCAGTTATTGTTCTCTTTTGTTATTGTTTCTCTGCCATTATTGTGGGTGGATGATTGAGCTTTCGATTTCCCCTATTTTTATGCATTTATGTACAATAAACAATTGGGAAGCCATTATCTGCGCTTCGCCGATGATATAATACTCTATTTTTTACCAATTTGTAATGGAATATATAACAACACCTAAACCAATTGACAAAAAAAAACTTCTAGAAAGTGAAAAATTTGTTTCAACGTTGGTTCGAACCTGCGAGAAGAAAATTTAGATAATATTTACAAACCGATAATTATAAGCTTCGTTATAGCCATAGATTTTAAATAAACTTGAAATTAATATAAAATTATTTAAAAACTCTGGGTAAAACTGACTTTTACTGGTATGAAAGCTTAAGGATATAGCATTTTCATCCTTTTTATAGATAGATAGTTAGGAAAACCAGGGAAATATTGGCAAAACTGATCATTCGTTGTATGGCAGCTATTGAGTAGTCCAATCTTTTTGAAAATTGCTAAAACGATAGACAATAAAGACACATAGGAGCTTGTATAATTTCAATATGATAGTTTAAGAAACCTTGGAATATATGAGCACATCACACCTTTAGTGGCATGACAGTTCAATGATATGCATAAAATTCCGATTCCGATCCTTATGAAATTTGGTGTAACGATAAATAATAAAGAATTTTAAGTGTGTGATATATGTGTCACGATTTTTTTTAAATTTGATGGAGTGGTTGTAGTTAAAAAAACTTAAAAAACTTAGCTTAAAATATCTAGAAAATATTTGAAAAACACAAAAGAAAAACGCTCTATGGCAACTAGATGATATAGTCTAATCTTTTTGAAATTTGGTAGGCACATTGACATTAAAGAAACTTAAGTTCTTGTAAAATGTAAATTCAAGAGGTTGAATATCCTGAAAAATATGGGCAAAAATTACTTTTACTTGTTCGACAGCTGTATTATATGGAAGTCCAATCTTTATGAAATTTGGTGGAACGAGAGATTATAGCAAATTTTAAGTGTGCGAGAAATGTACATGCAATAACTTGAAAAACATAGAAAATATGGACAGATTTGACTTTTAGTGCAACGATTTACGTGGGATAGCTTAAGAAACATGACTATGACTTTTGAAATTTAGTGAAACGATAGATAAAACACAATATAAAGTGTATATGAAGTTTAAATGCAATAGCTTAAGAAACATGGAAAATATGGAAAAAATTTACATTTCATGGTATTCAGCTTAGTAATGTAGTATTCCGTTCCTTTTAAAATTTAGTGGAATGCGAGATAATACAGAAATTTCAGTTTGTGTGAAATTTGAATGTTTAAGAAACATGCGAATTAAATGCAAAATAGACTTATAGTCATATGACAGCTTTATGATATAGTGGTCCGATCAAACCGGCTTTGACAAACGTGATGACGGTAAACAAAAGAAAACCGAGGAACTATCTATCATAAACACAGACGGACAAAAGTTGAACACAGTCCACAAGATATATATATTTTCTGTTCCCAACTTTTGAGGTTCTACTTCACAGGCTTCAGTACAAAGTGAGTGGACTCTTCGAAAAGAGTATAATAAAATAGCTGACGCTGACGTTGACTCTGACGCTGATACGGAGGCCGCCAATCGCTCGATCGATTCACATCCACATCAACATTTGCACCATAAACCATATAAAACATCCCAGTTACCAATACTATTGTTGTTGTTGTAGTTGTTGTTGTTGTTGGTATTCGTGTTATTGTTGTTGTTAAAATGCCGGTTAGGGTTCATTGACTTTGAGCATTTGGTTTACATGTTTATCGCAATGCTTTGTTGGCACTTCCCCTGCCCCTGCCCCTGCCCCCCAGCACCCGCCTCTGCTGCCCAGCGGCCGTTGTCGGATTCGTGTTAATTTCGTAGTGTTTTAATTGTCAATTTATCGAGAGAACGAGATTCCATAAAAAGAACTGTTAATGGCACACGAAATCACACACTAATCCGTTATACACACAAAAGCCGCTAAATCTGGTTCCATCACTTTTTGGCCAGAAAAGGCTAAGACCTTAATTTTCTCGGCATTTTTGCTGTTCGCCTAGGTCAAGTCTCTGGGCGAATTGAATTCACTTTGATTTCAATCGGAATGCCTCAAGGCCCCCCCAAGTCGGGCAAGTAATCCGCTAGATGGGAGAGCCTCAATAGTGGGCGCTGCTCCATCTACCTGTGACGAATCGTTAACACCTTTTGTATACATGGAATTAGTCACAAGATGGAAAATCTTCTTAAAGTAGCATACCTAGCACTATGTATGAAGTCTTTGCCCGCAAGATGGGTAACGTTTTTTCCAAAAATTTTAAGCTCAGTGAAATTTTAATACAATCTACTCCTATTTCAAAATATTTTTGTGTATCTAACGCTTTGTTGTATTAGTCACCCGCAAGATGGGTACCGAAGGGGACTTCGGTGGACCAGTTTGAGGCCCGCTCATGTCAATAGGTATGATCCTCCTAGAGATACTACCCCACGTAAGAAAATGTCTTCAATGAAGGAAGCATGAAAAAAGGGGGAAAAATGCTTCAGGCTTTGATCTTATAGGATTATTAAGGCCATATAACAAATAATAAGATGGGTGCCGCATAATCGGAGTGTTTTGAAGAACATTTTCAGAGAATTTCTCGGACACTTTTGGTTGTTTTTCGGATGGAAAAAAAGTTGCAAAATCTAAAAATTAATAATAGTAAAAAGAAAATTTCTCGTCGAACAGACAGTTCAGGGAATATTACTTATTAAGAGGGTTAAATAAAAAGAACTTACCCGTAAGATGGGTAACATATTTGCTCTTCTTCAACTAAGGAAAATTTTAAGCTTATTGTAATTCTCGGATTATATAAAGAAGGAATTTGTTAACCTACCCACAAGATTTATACCCATTTGCAATGAAAAAAGGCCTTAATAAAGTACTTCCCGCAAGATGGGTAACATATTTGTTCTTATTCAACTAAGGAAAATTCCGAACTTTTTCAAACAATTTGCTATTTTTGTAAAAATGATCCTATTTCAAATATAAATATTTTCATAAAATACCCGCAAGATGGAAATGATTTGGAATATAAGACTTGACAATTTTGTATAATTTCATGGCCAATTCATTTTTTTCTTTTTTTATGGCTATAACAACCCTATCAGATCACAGCCTGAAGCACTTTTTTCCTTTATTTCCAACTTCCTTCACTGAAGAATTTTTTTACGTGGGTGGATTTCAAATCCTATGCCACATCCTAGTTTTTCTAGGAGGGTCATGCTAAGTACATGAGTGGGACTTGAACCCACACCTCTTGTTTCGCGGGACAGTGCGCTATACACTAGTCCACCGAGACCCCTTGACCAATTTATTACCATCATAATCTCACCATGAGCTTCAAAAAAACAATATCCACAAGATTTGGCACACATTTGCCAATCTTTAACGCTAATATTTGATCATAAATTGAAAAATATACCCGCAAAATGGGTAAAGCATTGCCCAAATTATTCCTTAAACCCATTGAAATTACAAGTTGTGCGTTCGATAATATTTTTTTAGCTTATCCCATAAATTTCGCTAAAAATCTGTTCTATGCGTTCCAAGCGTAACGCCCCGGGCCCTCGGCTCCGTGTTAAAATTCCATAATCGCTTCGGGTTCAATGCACCACATCAGATTTTATAGCTTAATCAATATCGTGCCAAACATATTTGTCACACACATATGGTACTATACCATATGATAGCTTTGCTCTGGGCAATGATTATAGAGTTCTGATTTCTGATACGTATCTGGCTTTGGATTGTATTACCCATTCTTGGAAATGCTCTCGTGTATGCGCTGAAACGTTAAGTTTTAATTAACACATTCGCGGTTCGAACTTTCGACTTGTACACTTTAATAAAAACCCAGCACGCTTCACTGTGCAAACATGGATGTGGATGTGGATGTGGATGTGGACGTGGACGCAGCTTCGTTGGGCATTGGGTACTGGGCACAGGGGCATTGTGGGTACTCCAATGAGCTGGGCGCTTACGCCGCTTCGCTGCGTATTGAAGGGCGAATCCCCCGTAGGCACCGCCGGTCGGTCATGCCAGATAACTGGGAGTTTTCGCGGTCGCAGCTGCTGCTGCACGTCGTCCACAGTGTCCCAAGTAATTTATAATGCCCACCGACGTGCTGATAAATGAGCTGTCATTGCGCCAGTTGCTAAATATTAACCAGCTCTCTAGCCACACTTAGCTATTTAGCTATTTAGCTAGACAATCTTAGCCAAAAGACCAGCTAGATGGCGCTAGATAAAGCGACAATTAAAGAGAGCACAAAGAGTCGGACAGAGAATTCAAAAGAGAACGCAAGCTGGCAGAGTCCAAGCCCGTTTCACTTGGCTGCCCACGCTTGGAAGCCTTCAAAGAGCTACAAAAAAGCAGAAAAAATAGAGAAAAAGAATTTAGAACAAGGTCTTTAGACTGCCATTAAGGCACTTTGCGCTACGGCTCAGCGGCATTCCGTATTCGCCATCAAATCATCAACACTTCCCGACTGCAGGTCCCCAGTGTAGCGCAACATTATTTATGCAGATTTTTTGAAACAAAAGCTTCCCAACTTAAACTGTCGCAAACGTGCCCCCCTGTCCACCAGCCCCCCCCCCCCTGTCCCCCGCCAACCGTCCCCGCCCACTGCCATTGCCCCGCCTCTTTGAACGCACCACGCCGAACGCAACAAGCGTGAGAACTAGCGCCAGCCACAGCCGTCACAGTGGTTCAAGACATAACAAAAAATTTTCCAAAAAAAAAAAAAGAATCGGGGGAAAAAAAAACGCTGACTGAGAAAATTAAAAATTACCACAAAATGCTGTTAAAGTATTTCGGTTTCCCTGCTCCTCATTTTTCCGTACTGGAAGAGCTTAAGCTTAAAATGCCTGCCTACTTATCGATTGCGGCTTTGCTTCAGCTGACAGAACGCAATTTAAGATCATCTAGCATTAAGCCAGATGGCAATCGACAGCTATACTTGGCAGTGATTGACTAGAAAATACCCTATTGTACACGTTTCCAGCACTGATTTTCTTTTATCATAGAACTAGCTTGCTTTTCAACGAATATTTCTGAAATTTTTAGTATTTATCAGAGGCATAATCTTACACTGATCACCTTAATTTCTGAGGGTTGTGCGCAAATTTATGCCTGTTATAGGGTTTTTATTGAATTTATGTACTAAAGCTTGTACATTATTATATTTCATTATTGTGAATAATAACTAGGCTCTTCCAGCCTAGGAATTTCATCTCAAATCTTGCGTATTTACAAAATTTTGTGCCTTGATAAATTTCTTATTTTCTTAGAAACTTTAGATTTGCTCTGGTTTGATATTAATTTACGTATTTTTAAATACGTTATACATCTCAAGTCAAGCCAAAAGCACGCATCTGCCGAAAACTATCGTTTATTTGTAAAAAAAAAAATTTATTATCTATTAAACGATATTAGAAAAGTAAAATTTCCCAATATAACGATAGTTTTTAAATATTTATATATATTTTATAAGAAGTTTTTATGGGGCCTCGGTGAAACAGTGGATAGCGCACTGTCCCGCCAAACAAGAGGTGCGAGTTCGAGTCCCACTCATGTCGATATAGGCAGAATCCCCCCAGAAAAACTAGGTTGTGGCGTAGAATTTGAAATCCGCCTACCTCCACCCAAAGCTCTTCAGTTAAGGAAACAAAAATAAAGACAAATTGTGCTTTAGTCTATGACCCGATATGATTGTTATGCCCACATAATAATAATAACATTTCTTTCAATCACAGAAAAATCAAATCTGTCGAAAACTATCGTTTACTTTAAATATTGTTATAATAAAATATATTTTGAACGAACTGAGAAAACCAAAACCTCGCGAAATTAATCGTTTACTTTCAATATTTTTAAAGGAGAACAGAAAAGTCAAATTTCTCGAAAGATCTCATTTACGTAAAGTATTTCTATATTATAAAATTTGTTCTATACCATCTCAAAAAATCCAATGTTCCAAAAAAAATGTTTTCTTAAATATATGTATAATATAGAATTGCCAAATTAAATATAAATAATTATTATATTTCCTAGAAAAATATACATAATGGCCTAGTTTAGTTAGTATATAGCGTCTTAGTGAGTTTTTGTTTAAGCTTTAAATGTGAAATTCTTTATCATCGTTTATAGTCCAAAATAGGCATGGCACTTAACATTTGAAAATCAAGTTATTGTTATAAGTTATTAAAGAACTTACAGACCAAATTTTATATCTCTATCTGCTATAGTCTCTGAGATTTAAAGGTACATATAAACAAACAGATAATTCTCAATGATTTTTTCTTATATTATGCAGCATATTCCCTAAGCAACTTAAGAGGCCTAGCCAAAGGCCTTTGGGAGTAACCAAATACCGAAAACCTAAAAGCTGTCAATTCCAACACAGTTTAAGATGTGTTAAAATTTTCCAAAAACACACATTGACTAAACGCAAAAGGTGGTTTTAGCACATTAACACCAAGGACCTTGAGTGCCTTGGGGCACTAAGCTAAACTCAGCTGTATACTTTATAAGGTCTATCATCAATATACCCTTTTTAGCAAATTCGGCATATACTCAAGGGTATAAAAAGTTGAAGTGGCACCACTTGAAAGTACACCCTGTATCAGTCCTATTGAACAGCTCTCGATAAGCCACTTCGCCGCACCGAAAGTGCTTTGACAGCAAAGGTTAAAGTGCACTTTTTATACATTTTGGGGACACTGTGCAAAGACACTAACCAAATGCGATGCCATTAAGCTTAAGTTGGCAAAAAAAACACAAGAAAAAAGCGCTAAAAAAAGCTAAAAAAAAAAACAGCTAGACGAAAACCCATCAAATAAAGCAAAACTCTTCACATGCATAAAACTTAATGTGGTTGAGTGTGTGTGTGTGCGGTGGGGGGGGGGGGGGGTGTAGAGGGGATATAAGGGTGTAGTGGCGGGTGTGTAGGGGGTATGAGGGTATAGGGGGGGAACTACTGTTTGGCAATACAATAAAATTTACACGCTTATTAATTTTTACAAGACTTTGTCCGACACTTGAGCGATGAGCAGCAACAACGACAACAACAACGACAACAACAACAACGACAACAAAATGGCAAAAAGCACAACAAAGTTGCCTCTTCTATGGGTTCCGCCAGTGTTTGCCATTCACCTAGGGTATGTGTGTGCCTATTGAAAAGTAGTTGGGCGGTGGGGGGTTCAGCCTCCCTCCTCCTCACCTCTTCAAACAAAAATTCAACTTATATTTTGTTGTTGTTCTTCTTGTTGTTGTTTTTGTTTTTGTTGATTTATATTTTGTTGTTGTTGTTGGCGCCAAAAAGGAGCTCCTCCAGCACTGGCCAGAGCAGACCAGGCCAGACCTGGCCAGGCCAGGCCGATCCCGGCCGTAACTTTGCTCGCAAAAAGTTTTGTTACCCCCGGGGCGTTGCTTGATGTAATGGGCAGGGAGTGTGGAAAAGTGGCAAAGTGGCGGGGGAAAGTTCGGGGGAAAAGTGTGGAAAAGTGTAGAAAAGTGTAGGTGAGGTCAACACTGTGGGAAAGCTATTGCTGCATTTTGGGTTTCGCATGTAAATATATAAGCCACATTTTAGTATGCAAAATATGGCCAAAAGCAATTTTTATACATATATAATATATATATAAATATATGTATTTTTTTTTTTTTTGGAAACTTTCATCAAACATAGACACAGGAGACAAGTTAGTGGCACGAGGGGGGGCGGCAAAAACATATGACCAGGCAGGACCTGCTGCCAGATCCATGTCCATGTGATGATATAATGTGTGTGCTTGTGTGCGTTAACATTAAAAGTGCGGCAGTCGGGCCACCGCATACTTGAGGTTCGGTCTCCCACTGACCCTCCTCTCTAAACTGGGAGTATCTGGGGGTATCTTCAACAAGTAGATACCACTTGTGCTCCATTTTGGGCTAACGAAAGCAAATGTGTAATTGAGAATAAAGGCAACGGTCCTTGGAGCCGGAGCCGGAGCCGGAGCTGGAGCAGGTTACCTTAAGGTGGACAACAAACGAAACAAATTGGATGCTTTCAGGGAAAAAATATATCAAAATAAATAAACAAGATGATGTCCCACGCCCCCAAAGTACTTACTTAGAGCACCGAAATGAGTCTCTGCGAAAGTTGCCGCAAGTTAAAAGCAAAGTTGTGGCAAGTTTTTCACTCTTAATTGAAATCTAAATAGTAATTAAATGTATGTACTTATGTACCTTGCGGCTTCCTCACCACGCCCCCCTCCTCCACAGCTGGCTGCCTGATAAGCAGCATTTCCCGGCAAAGAACTGGCTTTTTTCTAGCTGCATTCAGCCACATTTCAAAGGACTGAAGCAAAAATAGCAGTGACAGTTTTAGCATTGGGCTGATCCAAAGTAATTGCCGCAATGTCAAAGCACTGGGAGATGGAGGACAAATAGTGCAGGGGGACAACTCAAAGGGCAGAAAGTTGAGGGGGAAAAGGGAGATAATACACCACATAGCGCAGTTGGTAGCCAAAATAGTAGTAGCCGTCAGGTATTAGTAGTAGTTTTACTGGTACTAAGAAGGTAGTAGCCAAAACGTAGTGAAATAATACTACCATTATATATTAGTAGTATTTGTAAGATTGCACGCCGAAGATTTCATATTCTTTTCGAAGATGGCGGTAGATAATAACGAATCTTGGGAGTGTGTGAACTTTCAGTCAAATACGTTGGGAAACATATGAAATGTATAGGCCAACCCGATCTTTGGTTATATGGCAGCTTTATGATATAGTGGTCCGATCCCTATGACATTTGGTAGAGCGGTAGGTAATATCAAATCTTGGGAGTTTGTGAACTTTTAATCCAATATATTAGAAAATATGGAATATATGGGCAAAACGGATTTTTGGAAATACGGCAGCTATAAGGTATAATAGTCCCATCCGGCCAATTCTGACAAGTGTGCTGACGCATAACAAAAGAAGGCCATATTCCAACTTTCATTAGGATAGCTCAAAAACTGAGGGACTAGTTTTGCATACATACAGAGAGACAGACCAAAGGACCTGGCTCAATCGATTTCTTTTGTCCTCCCGATCATTTTATTTTAAATGTAACTTTTGTTTTGTCCACTAGAGATTAGACACTACTTTTTGCCATCTTTCTGGCAAATCCCGGATTCCGCGTCGAAAGAACTCTGGGCTTTTTTTGCTATCCATGAATCGATCCATTTTTTGACTTTATCATAATTGGAGTAGTGCAGTTCGGCCAGGCTATAAGCCATCGATCAGAAAATTGGTAATCAGAAAGCGCAATATCTGGGCTATAGGGTGGGTAAGGTAGGACCTCCAAACGAAGTGTTTCCAAGTAAATTTTAACGACGATTCTAGACTTCATGTTGCAAGGTAGAGGTGGAGAACTATCGATAATGGTCGCCATCGATAGTCGACGATAGTAAATTTTGGGCCATCGATAGTGCCATCGATTGTTCTCCACCTCTTTTATAAGCCTCCCAATTGCCAACTTTCTGGCTGGTTGACTGACTTCTCGCGATTCTGCAAGTTCCTCTTGAATTTGTGTTTTCGACGAGATTTCTTTGGGTAATGTCTCCAATTCTTCAATTTCAAATTTAGTTTGCGTTCTGGGTCCTTTGGGTTCCTTGTCTTCTAAATGAAAATTGTCGCTTTTGAACTTTCAGAAGCCTTTAACTTTATATTGTAGTAATACCCCCATAAAACACATTATTCGGAATAATTTTTGCGATTGTTGAAGCATAAAGAAACAATGTTATTTACGTTTCAGCGAAATCACAGATCCTGAGAAATAAAGCCTAATTATGACAAATTATGACAAAATGCCGGTGTTGCCAGATGAAACACCAGCATAACAAACATATAATAATAATAGCATTAGAGCTATATAATATAGTAGTTCGATCCCAGTTTACAAAAGTAGTGCACTTGATAATGTTCATTATGGTACAGGAGATGTTGACAGATAGACGTTCAAGACGAAATCTATTTCTTTCTTTTAACACCCGACCATCCAGGCAACCTTTTAGGAGTCTTTAACCCATTACAAACTCCTGACGAAAGTACATAATAATAATAGTATAAATAGTTGTAGCTAAAAAGTAATAGAAATTTTAAGAATAGCAGGGGTAACAAAGTATTACTCTAGAAAACTACCAGAAGTGTAAAAACAACAAATAGTAATAGAAATGAAGGAACCTTTCTAGTACTGTTTGAAAAGTTGATAACCTTTTAAAAGGCAATCACAAAAGTTAGTAGAAATATTACTAGCAAAAATGTATTAAAGTCGAGCTAAACTCGAAAACTCAAATAGCTACCCTCTTAATAACAAAAGGTAGTAAAAATGTTAGTGGTAAAAACGTTCCATTATACTTGGTTATTAGTTGTCGTTCATAGCGAAAAAATTCCAATGCTTCTAACACTTATGGAAGAATATCGCCGTTTCATTATCGCTGTAGACATTTTGCCCCCTCCCGAACCGTGGGCGGTGGGCGGTGGGAGGTGGTGTTGAGTCAGCCAGGGGCCAAATCAACAAATAAATGCGCATTCATGCAGCAGTTTTCGTAGTATAGTAGTATAGTCCGGGTGGTATATATACTACTTATTAAGAACTTTATGGTCGAGACAAAACAGCAACTGTTTCATGCTTCGGCTAGCAGCTCCTGGCTCCTGGCTCCTGGCTCCCAGCTACCAGCTGCTCCTGCTCTGGCATAATGTGTAAGTTCAAAGTGGAGCCTGCTCCATTTGTGGTCTTATGACCAACCCCAGAGCGACAGCATGTGACACGCATCTGGGGGCACTTACTTAGGTGGAGCACAGTGCAGGCTGTTTTGCGGGAATGTTGTGAGATGTCAAACAACCGCGGCCGCCACCCGCCTGACCGCCTGACCGCCTGCTCCCAGACCCCAGACCCTGTTCTAGTTCCAGTTGAAGCACCCGCATTGGAGCAGCTGTTGCTGCTGACGAATGTCGCACCACTGGGGCAGAGACTAGTATATGACCACTTGAATTGCAGATGGGGTATTGGGTATAGGGTATAGGGTATGGTTTGGGGCAGGGGTCTGTTGACTGATAGACAGCTGGGCGGCATGGGGCTGGGCATAAGCTGCTTAGGAACAGCAGCAGTTCAATAAAATGCCAACCCCAAGTCAATCCGACCACAAAAATATATATTCTCACCTGTCAAACGAAATTTTAAAGATGTGCCTAATCAAATATCCCTAGCAAACATAATAAATATGTTTCTATTTCTGTTTTCTGTTTCTATTGACAAAAACACACACACAGACACGCTCCACTTATAGCTTGGATCTGATGTATGTTTTATTGATTCCAAACAGAGCAACAAAAAGTAGTGTTTCTTTTATTTTTGATCTACTGACAATTGTTCTAATAGCTCTAATGCCTTCGGGTACTTCTTTTCTTATAGCTATGACGGAGGAAATAACCGACAATTGGAGCTATTATGTGTACATATCACTAACATTGGTTCCAGTCTATTTGGCATTTCAGCTCATTAAGTTTTTGGGCTGGCAGCTATTCGTGAACAACTGAGCAAATAGTGGTAACTGGAGCTGCAGCTGAAGCTGGAAGTGGTTTAAAGCTATAGCTATTGGATTTTTGGTAAACCCCCCGAAAAAAGGTGCGTACCTAGCGACTGCGCTGCTCAAGTGCGTCTTCCCGTCAGTCAGTCAGTCACTCACTCAGTCAGTCAGCCTTGAGTGTTGAGTCGATGCTGTTCTTGAGTTTGTCGAGTGCCTCCTCTGGTCGGAGTGTTCAGTGTCCTTAGCGTGCTTTGAGCTCTACGGCTCCTGCTGCTCCTGCTGCAAGCTGCACACCGCACACAGTTGGTTGCAAATAATTTGAAAACTATTTAAATATGCTTATAACTGAAGTTCTTCACTTTTTGCAGATAGACAGACAGACCTACAGACAGGACAGGACAGGATAGGATAGAATAGCATAGGACGTTAGAGGAGCACCTAGGAAAAGTGAAGGAAACGCAAAAGATTGACTGACTGCGAAGCTCCACAACGACACGACCGAGTGAAAAACGCAAAAGTTTTGCCAAATCCTTGAGCACAGGACATACACACAGACATACAGGGATATAGAGGGGGGAGAAGTGAGGTAATATAAAACATAATTTGCCTAAGTAAATATGTTTAAAATGCAATAAAAACAGCGCAGATAGAAGACCAGAAACCACCTTAAGCAGCACATAAAATAATAATAACAGGCAAATTCCAACCATTCTCTCCTTTTTTCTAAATAAAAAGTTGCCCCTGGACGAGTTCGAGTTGAAGTTGAAATTGAAATTGAAGGCGCACTGAAAGTTGTGTTCCTCTGACCGCATCCCGGGCAGCTGAGGAGGCGGCAGCGGCGGCGACGGCGTGTTGCAAACAAAAGGCAAGGAAATGCAATACAATCAACGTCATAAACAGCAGGAACATAGACCAAGACGCAGTCATTACGGCGCTGCGGTATAACTGCAACAACAGCAACAACAACAGCTCCTCCAACATCAGCAGGAACATCAGCAGGAACAGCAACAGGAACAGGAGCAACATCATCAGCAGCAGGAGCAACATCTGCTAAAGAAAGCAAACTAAAAGCTCATTGGCGCCTGTCGGCCGCAGCTCAAGAAACCAATTTACATA
Organism: Phorticella flavipennis; assembly: GCA_037040045.1. Taxonomy (NCBI): domain Eukaryota; kingdom Metazoa; phylum Arthropoda; class Insecta; order Diptera; family Drosophilidae; genus Phorticella; species Phorticella flavipennis. Next base: position 14,963 of record JBANCY010000202.1, on the reverse strand, counting down.
TTTAAGCCCGGAGAGCAGGAGCCGCATCCGGGCCAATCCGACCGACCAATCGAACCGCCCGCCCGCCCCCCTTACCCCCCGGCAAGAACAACAACTAGTTTGGCAATCGTTGAATCAATAAGCTAATACAAATAGACAGCTCGAGTGCACTGGACCTGCACATCGAAATCCAAATCGAAATCCAGATCCAATCCATCGAAAACGAAATCAAAAAGCAGTCAGCTTAGCCCAAAACCCGTAACGGAAAACCCGTAAGCCCAGCAAAAAGATGCGTCTACCTTATCGCAACAAGAAGGTCACCCTATGGGTGCTCTTTGGCATAATTGTTGTCACCATGTTCCTATTCAAATTCACCGAACTGCGACCCACCTGTCTCTTCAAGGTGGATGCCACAAACGATTTGGCATCTCAAATGGTACATGCCGAGGTATGTATACATATATATATACATACATCTATATATACATGGTATTTGTATAATATGCTTGACTGTATATAACACCTTTTTTGCACACACACACAAACGCACAGCAGAAAAGTTGTGGCAGAACCTCTTCAATTTTCTATACTCTTTTCAACAAAATCAAAAATTCTATTCACTTTGTGCTGATGTTTGTAGACCTTCATCAAAAAGGAATCGATTTATCTATCTGTCTACCTGTCTACCTGTCTATTTCTCTGTTTTTCCATGTATTTCAGACATTATGCAATACTGTTGACAGTAGAACTTCTGTAGAAATCATTTACTTTGCGAAACACCTACAATTGTGCTAGTATTTTTTGTAAGGGAGGAGCAACCTATAGATAGTGTCACTTTCAGTGATAAAAAGATATTTAATATTATTCCTGAAGTTCCTAAAGTTGTGATAAAAAAATAACATCAACTTCGCAAAATCGAGAGAGCTAATATAGAAGATATCGAGTGTTTGTGAAAAATTTTGTTAGTATAAATATAAATATGAATTTGGGGCCTCAGTGGGCCAGTGGATAACGCACTGACCCGCGAAACAAGAGGTGTGGGTTCGAGTCACACTCATGTACTTAGCATGAACTTCCTAGAAAAACTAGATTGTGGCATAGGATTTGAAATCCACATACATAAAAAAAAAGGTATTCAGTGAAGGAAGCTCGATATAAAGGAAAAAATGATTCAGGCTGTGACCCGATATTGTTGTTATAGCCACTTTAAAAGAAATAGAGCACAATCCAAATATTAGCCACAAATTGCTATGGCTAATACATGAATAATAAGCACGAATATCATATATCAATAATGTTATAGATAGTTTGACAGCATTAAGGGGTTACATAGGTTTTGAAGTGTCAAAAAATCAAGTTTTTGAAGCCAATAAGTCTAGACAATTGGATAGAACTTTTGAGAGAGCATCCCCTAAAAAAAAAAAATATATTGGTTTTATACCTAATTCAATCTTCGATCGAAACGTCATTACCAAAGTCGGTAGTCCCGATTTTCAGAAACCAGTGTAACGAATGTTTCACAGTCTTTCTGAATAAGATGATCGTGATTAACACTAGGATTTTCTTCTTTTTCGATTTCAACTAATGTTTCCAACATTATTTGTGTTAGAATTTAGACACAAAATGATACTGCCAATCCGAAAATCTGTTGTAAATGCGTGAATTTCAAAAAGAATTCAATGAAATATTGTTTCAATGTTGATTTTTCTTATCCCCAAAGCTGTTAATTATGCGAAAAAAGATGAAAATAGGCTATTTTTCGGTCCTCAAAACCTATGGTAAATATGCTCGTAGAACCGGTCGGAACGATGGTTGGATTTAGTCATACTTTCTTTCTATGTTATACGTTCTACTCCTTTTAAAGTACATTTAATACGTAAATAAGCTGATTAGTAAGCAATCCACTAAATTTCAAAACCATCAGCGTCTAAACATAGTAACTAATGATGATCCAAAAACCCTCTGCAGTTTCTACTTCTACGAATGTTACTGGGACACACTTGTTCAGCAGTAATTAGTTTTTATCCCATTCGTATAGGGTATAAATACTTCGGCGTGCCGCAACTAATCCTGCCACACTTGTTTACACTTGAGGGCATGTATTTAAGACCGGACAACCAATGACCAGACAACGATTGAAATGATAAATCAAATTGCGGTAGAGCAACAGCCAAGTGTGGTCCAGTTTCCGCAACATCATCTTCACCTGCTGTTGCTCCGCCTCCACCCCCGCCTCCTGGAACGCCTCCTGGTCCTCCTGCTGCTCCTGCTGCTCCAGACAGCTTTGGAGGATAACTAATTTCATGTTGACTGCACACGCTGACCCAACCGCAAGCCATGCAAAGTCATTGGGGGATTTGCTGGTTATCGCTTGGTCGAACACCATTTTGTAAACATTAGTTTGTTGGCCAAATGCCATTGAGAGTTGCAATCGTTGTTGTTGTAGTTGTTGTTGTTATTTGGCATTGTTTAGACGCCTTAAGACTAGTTTTACCATAGTCGCCCCCGACCTCTCACGTGTCTCACGTATGCATCTGCTTAGAACTTAAGACTTTAATGGATCCCTGCCTTATGTTATGTACATTAGACCCCCCCGAAGGCCCCACACAAATGCTGATCAATAATTCATTTGTAGGCCATTAGTTGGCTTGCACTTTAGTGATAGGGGGCAAAGGGGCGCTCAGTCTTATCAAGCGATAACATGGCCCATTGCCATGAGTTACGAGTACCTAAATCGATTAATAAACCGAACAATATTTTCAGATATCAACATTCCAGATAACCAGCTGGCAAATCTCTCATATATTGTGTTTGTATTTATCAAATTTCACGCGAATTTCTGGGGCTCAGAAAAATCCTTTAAATTGACATTAATGTCACAAAGTTTAAGGGGGCTGTTTTTCTTTCTAAAAAAAACCGAAACACACACCTTTCTATACCATTTTCCTGCCTCCTGTGTGTGTCTCTCATTTTTCATTTTTTTTTTAGCCCAAGTCAACTTTGTGTAGCGCCCTCCGCACACAACTTCATTATGATCCTCAACATGATTATGACGAGGCCTTGTAATTTTTACCTTGCAACTTTTCTCTAATTTAATTTTTTTTCTCTCTCTCCACTCTGCCACGCCCACACGACGACCAGAAATACGTCACAGATGACAATAAACGCGTCTATTCATACAACCGAGAGATGCCATTAATATTCATAGGCGGCGTCCCGAGATCTGGTACGACATTAATGCGCGCCATGCTGGATGCTCATCCTGATGTGCGGTAAGTTTACAAACCAACCAAACCCCCCGACCACCTTCCATAGACCTGCCCAACTGTCTCTCCCTTTGCCCCAAGTCCCCGCTCTTTACAATCATTTAGAGACTCTGGCGCCTCTTTGCTGCACCCTGTTTTCCTAGCCCTGAACAAATCAAAACAAACATCCGTAGGGCTATCAAGGAAATGGTTCTAAAACAGGACAACTTAAAGCAATTATCGATTGCAATCACAAGTCTTTAATTAAGTTTTCCCAGTTTTCCACAGAAATTCCAAGCAACGGATGAATTTTTAAACAGATAAATAATGCAAGCTACAGTTAGTTACTGTCTAACCTGATTCCGTTGAAAGCAGAAAACATACTTTAGAATAGTTTGCTCTGCCCTACATTATAGACTAGACTTATCTAGGTCTATATATAAGGCTATCAAATTGTCAATCAATCAAATAATACTCAAGGGTTTCTTAACTAAAGAACAGAAAGAAAATTTAATACCACAAACAAATACAATTATAAATAATTAAGGGAGACTTACTCTACCCTTTGTGGCGTAGGATTTGAAATCCACCCACATAAAAATGTTCTTCAGCAAAGGAAGCAGAAATAGAGGAAAATAGAGCTTCAGGTTTTGACCCGAAAGGGTTGTTATGGCCATATAATAATAAGGGAGACCTGAATTCCTAGAAATATGTGTGAGAGTTGTTGAAAAAAATAGCTTTGAGAAAAATCAAGTCGAAATTATTATTATTACATCGCCATAACAACCCTAACGGGTCAAAGCCTGAAGCACATTTTTCCTTTACTTCTGCTTCCTTCACTGAAGACCTCTTTTTACATGAGTAGAATTCAAATCCTACGCCACATTTAAATCCTAGTTTTTCTAGGAGGATCATGCCTAAAGGCATGAGCGAGACTCGAATTACGCACCTCTTATTTGGCGGGACAGTGCAGTATCCACTGGTCCACTGAGGCCCCTTAAATTTGAAATTACCCAAGGGTAAAAACTAATTAAGAAATTTCCTTGCGTTGGATCCCTTTGGAAGTGTTGAAAAGTAAATAAATCTTGGGTTGAAAATTGGAAAGTATTTCGATTTCACAGCTAGCAAATTACTTGTTGCATCATCCTCATAGATAATCGAGATAAAAGTTGCCAAAGGTCAATTTCTCAATTACTAATTAATGTGACCTTTAGCCAAATTTGACAAATCGATAAAAAACTGACAAAATGGTTGTAATTAAAAAGTATAAAAATGTGACATTTGTTAAAAAGGTTAATTTTTTCCGGTATGCTCGGGGATAGTACTTGTACGACCCCCTTGATTTTCATCTATATTGTTTTCTAACTGGACCCAGAAAAATTTGAATTCAAAACAATTAAGAAAGCTCTAGTGGAGGGAGCTCTGCTACGAGATACCCTGATCCCCGTAATCGGGGATTAAGTTAAGCAGCTTGCGCTCAGCGTTGCGTGCATAACTACCGTGTTTATAGTCCGATTCCTCTGAAATTTGCAGTATAAGTTCAAAACACTATCCTGCATAGTATTTTATTATTATATGACCATAACCACCTTATTGGGTCACAGCCTGAAACATTATTTGTCTTTATTTCTGCTTTATTCACTGAAGATCTCTTTTTACGCAGGTGGATTTAAAATTGTAGGCCACAACTTAGTTTTTCTAGGAGGGTTATGCTAAGTACATCTGAGGGGGACTCGAACCCACACCTCTTGTTTTACGGGACTGTGTGCTATGTCCCCATATTGAAAATTAAACTAATTAACTCATACTCAAGAAGTATATTTATTCGAATCTGCATGCCAAATTTTGGTGTTTTTAGTTAGGCTATGTTATGTGTATTTTTGTCGCTAGGTAGCTCACTTTGGGCTTTTAGAACACTTCTACATCATATAACTTCCGTGATTATCCTTCCATCATTCTCAAATTTTCAGAATAGAAACGCGCTTCAATTGAGCGACCTTTCAAGTTCATATCTCATAAGATTAAGCTTAAAAGCCTCAAGTATCCAATCTTCAGCACATTATCATTATATTAAAGCAAAAAAAAATATATTTTTTGTCCCAAGTAAAATGGAATCTCCTCATCCCCTCCCCCACACTCCAAGCCTCAGGCGAAGCTGCAGAAAACTACAAAAACTTCACACAGAACGAATTCAATTGATTCTGATGAAATTTTGAACACAACTTCTAAAATGGATAATCAACCATGCTGTTCCCGGGGGCCTGTCGATTTTCAATTTTCAATTTAATGCATTTTATTTGATTTTTAAAGTTTATTTTGTTACATTTTCAGTTCAGATTTTTTGTCTTTTATTAAACAAATTTTGTTTAAATAAATGTGAAAATCGTATTTACGTTAATTTGGTCAAAAACAAAAAGCATAATATAATATTTCGCTCTTATTTTCATTTATTATGCAATATGAACTCATAATTGGTTTCACATTTTCCACGTAAAATATGTGGAAAAACAAAGGAGTAATTTGATTGCAACTGGCAAAATAGTTTTCATCCGTTAAGCATATGTTAATTTACGAAACTTTAATAAAACATTGTTTTCCCCGAGTAAAGAATGTCAGAGGACGACATTAAAACAATGGTTATGTCATATATCTCAATATATAACTCTTGTAAATACATAAATAAATATATTATACAGAGTATTAAAGTATGTAGAGCTTATATTAGTTATGTAGAAATCATAATTTCATTGTTGTCGCTTTAAATTCCAAGCGAGAAACAAAATTAGAGTGAAAAAAATTAACTTTTTCGAAGGAATTTGTTTTATATTGCTTTCAATTGTGTTGGACAAGAAACAAATATGCTAGGGATGAGAATCAACTTTGCCCTTTTGAGAAAATTCATCTTGGAGTACTTTGACGATTAAATATTCCATTCCATTCCATGCGACACGTCGAAGATTTCGTTCTCTTCTTAAAGTTTTCGCGTATGGAAACTTTCTATATAACAATATTTTCAGTGCTATAAAGATCTGATTTTTTTGAAATTTGTTGTGGAGCTAGATAATCAAGTATTAGAAGTGTGTATGAAATTTAAATGGAATTGCTTGGAAAACATGAGTTGAATAGGCAAATCCGACAATCAATTATATGGCAGCTGTATGATATAGGGGTCCGTTGCTTTTGAAAATTTGTGGAACGACAGAAAATAATGAAACAAAAGAGTGTGTTGACATGCAATCCAATAACTTCAAAAACATCCAAAATAAAGGCAACACCAACGTTTAGTTGTATGGTCAATAGTAGTTCGAACCGGGCGGTTCCCACAAATGAGTTTACGAACAACTTTCATTAAGAGGGCTCAAAAACTGAGAAATATACAGATAAACTGGGACTTCGCTTTCCTTTTCACTCCTGACTATACTAGAGGTAATTTTTACGGGTCTACGGCGCTTCCTCCTATGGATTGCAAACTTCTACACTCTGTGAATATACCATTTCCATGAAGAAGAGTATAAATTTCTTGGAGGAAATCAACTCAAATGATAAAGTTACCCAAGGGTAAACATTAATTAGGAAACTTTCTTGTGTTGAGACCCTTTGGAGGTGTTGAAATGTAAACAAAGCTTGGGGAGAAAATTTGAAAGTATTTCGATTTCACAGCTAGCAAATTACTTGTTGAACAACCCTCGTAGATAATCGAGATAAAAGTTGCCAAAGGTCAATTTCTCAATTACTAATTAATGTGACCTTTAGCCGAATTTGTAATTTTCCCAATTGGAAAAATAAAATCGATAAAAAAAACTGACAAAAACGGTTGCAATTAAAAAAGTTGAAAAGTGTGACAATTTGTAGACATCTTTCGAAAAGGTTAACCATGTCCTGTATGTTCAGGTGTAATCAGGACATTCAAAAGATGCCACATTGTCATCATTCAAAGTCTTCCTAAATAAACTATGTTCACTATATTTAACCGAACAGATCGGTTTGCATAATGGGACCTTATGTCTTATGTCATTGCCTGCGTAGGCGAAGGTCACAAAATTTAGCCCGTAGGCGCGCCGCTGTTGAGTTAAACCACGTAACCTTAAGTAATGAGAACTTGAGGGCGTCTCTGGGTACGGGAACACGCTCGACACGTGCTTTTAATCTTTTAACACACTCTGCCAAGCAAATAGTCCATACACTTTGTGCTCAAGCTTGTATTATTTTGGGGTCTATGCCAAAAAGTTACATCCAGATTGGCCAGTTTTGGATACTTTCAAAAGAAGGCTAAAAGTATTCGAAAGGGATATGAGAGTCTATCAGTTCGTCGACCTATCGATAATGAAGATCGTCTTGAAGAAAATATTGATTAATTTTGATTGTAAGCGTTGCGAACAAATATTCGACATTTTTATGGATACGTTGTAGTTTTAGAAAAGAATATTAGGGTCACTATTGATTTATGAAGAGTACTAAATAATAATTTGGAAGTTTTCCGTGTTTAGATAGTGCCTTCTAAAGTTTGAGAGTTCTAAGCTGACCTCAAAGTCAGTTATGTCAATATTTTCTATGTTTTTTGAGCTATTTCATCAAGACTTTATATGAACTTAAATTTATTATTAAATTAAATTTAAAATTAAATAGCTATATAAAAAGTTTCAAAACGATATTTCCATAAATTCGTAAGATTAAATCATTTTACATTTTATGCTCTATTTCTTAAATTTAATATAGTCGCATATAGATATAGTTGCTTTTTCATCGATTTCGGGTCACTGATAAGGATTCCTTAAAAAGTTAAAAGGAGACATTAAGGAGACCAAAATAATACTCCTCGACCAAAATAAAAAAATTATATTTAATCGATTAGTAGAGGAGTATACCTCGTGATTAAGGAGGTATTTACAAAAAAATAAGAAATATATCGTTTTATTTTCTAGAAAGATTGAAGTAGAGATAAAACCCACATATGTAGCTTGACGAGCGGCTCTCTCAAGTGTTCTATCTCCTACACTTTTATTCCGATTGTCTTGAAATTTTCAGAATATATTCTAAATATAACTAAATTTTCGCAAACATAACTTTTTGACATTTCCAAACCCATGTAACCCCATAAGTCAGCTTTTTTAAAAATTCTTTTGCCAACTCGACTATAGGAGTTGAGAGTATGACATCTTCGGTGTGTCGATTATAATTTGTGCTCTGTTGTTTTTGCTTAAATCCGTTTAGGTGAAACACTCGTCGTGTTGAGTAAGTTCAAGTTTTGGGGTTCTGTTTACTGTATATGTTGTTATATGACATGATGGATGGATGGTTGGTTGGTTTGTTGGTTCGTTGTTTGCTTGTTTTTGGTTGGAACCATCTGCCTGCTCATCCATTTTCGACTGTTCTACAGACTCGTAGCGTCTGTCAGACCGTCTGACAGTCTGTCTGTCTGTCGGACTGTGCAGTGTCTGTCATAACATGAATTAGATTATTAAGTTTTCGTTACGCATGAGTAATTAGCCACGAATTTTTCGCTGCTGACGTCCTTTTTGTGCCTTAAACAGATGCCAGTGACTAATGCAGAGGCGGGGAAGTGAGAGCATCAGAAATATATATATATATATATATATATATATATATATGAAAAGAAGTAAGAAAGCTCTAGTCGAGTGAGCTCGACTACGAGATACCCGGATCCCAACAGTGCAATGCAGTCGGAAGCATTTCGTCATTTTCCGAGAAAATGGAGTGGTGTATCAAAATTTTTTGGAAATCTCATTCTGCAGTTTTTAATTATGACCTTACATACCAAATTTGAAAGTGATAGCTCTATTGATGCCAAAGCTATGGCCAATTTATCGAAAATCGTTTTGATCGATTATCGTGCGAAGGGGGCGTGGCATCATCGAAATCTTAGAACTTGATATGTGTATTGTATACATCTACATGTACGGATCTACATGCCAAATTTGAAGTCTCTAGCTCTTATAATCTGGAAAATCAATGCGTTCACACGGACGGGCAGACGAACGGACAGACAGACGGACAGACAGACGGACGGACAGGGCTAAATCGACTCGGCTATTGATCCTGATCAAGAATATATATACTTTATGGGGTCTACCACGCCTCCTTCTGCCTGTTACATACTTTGCACAAACTTATTATACCCTTCATACCAATTTTCAATTGGGATCAGGGTATAAAAAGAGTGAGATAACAGCAAGGACTAAACGTTGTTATAGGAATTTAAGCAGAGTTTTGCCTGCTTATTTTATTAACAATTTGCCTTTTTTACAGTGCGCAATGGAAAGCAGCAGAAGAAGGAACAGGAGCAGGAGGAGCAGTAGCCGGAGCAGGGAGCGGGTTGAGCTGGAGGTGAAGGAGTAGTAGTTGCTGCTGCGAGTTTTCTGACTTTTGACTCGTGACTAGCAGCAGCAGGTCCTGGCGCCAGTGTGCCCAGCTCCCGACTCCCAGCTCCCGACTCCCAGGTCCTAGCTGTCAGCACCACTTTTTCTGATGCCTGCACAGCACAATTTCCGCTATTTAAAAACTGACTTCCTGCTCTGCAGAAGGGGGCGCAGGGGGCGTGGGTGCGGTGTATTTAGTTAAATTTGTGCCACCAGATACAACACCAACAACTATAGCTACAGCCTCACACACACACTTCTATCTATATCTATTCTAAATATATATCCATGTAGTTTGGGGTCCACTGTTTTTACGCTGGCCTCGTTAGCTTTTGTTCAGTTGGCAAAGCGTCTGATTTGCATATAAACCAAGCGCATGTAATATCTCCCAAGATTATATATATTTGTAGAGAGATATAACGCGTTTGCCTGACTTTACTTAACCAAAAAGCTAGTAGTTTAGGAGGGGGCTGAACGAACCCACACACAATGTGACTCATCCTCTGCTCTTCCTCAAAGGCTTTAGCTTTGGGTTTGGCATAAGGAAGCCCTCGGAACGGAAGCAACGTCCAAGTAAATTAAATTCACATTGTTTCCGAAAGATACATATAAAAATTTCAATGACAGCTTAAATAAACTTCCCAGAGACATTTGCCTCGATAGTTTTGACGACAACTCGGCAAATTGAAAATGTCACTCGAACAAAATTTGACTAAAAAGTCGACAAACATTGGATTATATTCGCAGACAATGCCATTACAGCTCACAACGAGCTGACTGCAACCGGCATTGCTCGGGACAAGTTATGAGAAACACATATTGAGAGGAGATATAAAATTCTAGAGTTCTTGTGGCTAAAAAGTTGCCCTAAACCATAGGTTGAAGGTCCAAAATGAACATTTTTTTACACATATTTTGCTGCAAATTCAAGTAAAATTCTTCACTTTTTTTTGGTTATCGAAATTTTTGTGTAAAAGTATGTCAGATTTATACAATTTTGTATAAAATTTCCATAAAATTTGTGACATCAACTGGTTTCACAAACTTTGATTAGAGGAGTGCAAACATCTCCCTCCCAATTAAAGCTGGCTTTGAAGTATATAATAAGTTTGTGTGTATGTAACAAACAGAAGGAGGCGTGGCAGATATATATTTTTGATCAGGATAGCCGAGTTGACTTAGTCATGTGAGCTTATTTGTCCCTCCTTTTTGGCCACAATTGGTATTTCGATATACGCATCCTTTTGTCCGGAAAGCCACAATTTTCAGGCTAGAATTGTAAAATTTGGTATGTAGTTGCGCAGGGAATACCCCAAAACGGTGGCAAATAGCGCCATCCCTCTGCTATCCACCCGTAAGATCTGTACAATTTGGAAATTTGTAATATGGACATTTGAAATGTGCCTAACGTGAGCGTCGTACGGATTTTTTAAATTTATTTATGGGGTTTATCGATAAGTGTTAAGGAGCTATATTATTGGTTTATAAGGTTGATATTGGAAAATAATGGCAAAAAACAGTAGTGTCGCACGGTACAAAAACAAGGGGGTTTCGGGGGATTACGGATGCTGATTTCAGAGAAACCTGTGGGGATATTTCGATCCGTCTAAATTTAGAATGTTCTGCATTGATGATTTTAAACATAAAAAAATCCACTCTATTGATGACATCCAAATTTATCTACAAAATCAACATGACTTGACAATATATTATCGGGTCAAAGCCTGAAGCACTATTTGTCTATATTTCTGCTTCTTTCACTGAAGAACTTATTTTACGTGGGTGGATTTCAAGTCCTACGCCACAACCTAGTTTTACTAGGAGGGTCATGCCTATCGACATGAACGGGACTCGAATTACGCACCTCTTATTTGGCGGGACAGTGCAGTATCCACTGGTCCACCGAGGCCCCTTAAATTCGAAATTACCCAAGAGTAAAAACTAATTAAGAAATTTCCTTGCGTTGGGTCCCTTTGGAAGTGTTGAAAAGTAAATAAATCTTGGCTTGAAAATTGGAAAGTATTCCGATTTCAGAGCTAGCAAATTACTTGTTGAACAACCCTCATAGATAATCGAGATAAAAGTTGCCAAAGGTCAATTTCTCAATTACTAATTAATGTGACCTTTAGCCAAATTTGACAATTTCTCAATTGAAAAAAAATCGATAAAAAACTGACAAAATGGTTGTAATTAAAAAAGTTTAAAAATGTGACATTTGTTAAAAAGGTTAATTTTTTCCGGTATCCTCGGGGATATATTGTTTTCTAACTGGACCCAGAAAAATTTGAATTAAAAACAATTGAGAAAGCTCTAGTCGAGTGAGCTCGGCTACGAGATACCCTGATCCCCGTAATCGGGGATTAAGTTAAGCAGCTTGCGCTCAGCGTTGCGTGCATAACTACCCTGTTTATAGTCCGATTCCTCTGAAATTTGCAATTTCAAAACACTATCCTGCATATGATTTTATTATTATGTGACCATAACAACCTAATTGGGTCATAACCTGGCACCTCTTGTTTGACGGAACAGTGCACTATCCACTAGTCCACCGAGGCCCCTTGATAATATATATTATTTAGTATTATATTGAAGGCAGCCTTCAGATAAAATGTGAATTTTTTAAAAATTTCCATACTATTTTTTTGAAGTTTACATTTTCGATGTCGCACGGGACAAACTTTCATACTATATCGAGATGAGCAATCCGCAATCCTACAATGGACAAGATAGAACTAATAAGATGCTCCGAAAATCCGGTCCAACTGAACATAAGGATTGTTTCTACACGATAACACTAAAGAACTGAAGATCTAAGTGAGGTTCTGCTAGAACCCGACGTCTTAGCTAATCTAAACTGACCTCGTTTGAGATACAGATTATTTACCAAAAAGCAGTATTTGTTTTATATAAGAAAACTTGAATTTAACCTTAAGGTTTCCCTTGTTTAACCAATCAGTATGCCAAAGTCAACAGTAGTTTTTAAATTCCTCTTTTAAGTTCCTCTTCGATAAGCTAAAAATGTCTGGTTTGTAGCATCATTTATTCAAATTCCGCTAAAACAATTTCCTCCAATAATTTATGGCCGCCAGCTTAGGCAAGTCTCGTTTACTTTGGCCCACAATTTACAGGAAATAAAGCCAAAAACCTTGTATAAAACAAAGCATATCTCGGAGCTGACAACGTTTAGCGATTAAAGCGCCAAAATCTGCTGCTTTTCAAGCTCAACGACAGGCAATTTCGTGATTTTATGTGCCAAATATTGTTGTTTGGGGAAAATCCACTTCCTTTTAGCCGATTGCATTAAGAAAAGGCCCAAAAACAACCAGAGGAGCAACTGCAACAGGCAGTTGTATGGGCAAACCCATAAGCCAGCGCACCCCCCATTACCCTCACCCAATCCCCCATGCGCTATCAAACATCATTGTTGTGCGCTGTTTTCTAATCCTCAGCCACAGAGCTATAGCCACAGTCCTTCATGTTCCCCGCACTCTCAGCCCATCAGTCTCCCCTAACCCAATCGCATTCCCATTCGTATCGTCATTGTACCTTCCTTTCATGCTTCCGGCGCACTGGCTCCGGCTCTGGCTACGGCTATGACTCTGACTATGGTTACGGCTCTGGCTCCGGCACCGGCTCCGGTTGTGTTTGCGGCACTGGCTCATTCGCTTTTTGTATGTCTTTTCATCCATTTAGCTGCGGGCAGGAGACGCGCGTCATTCCGCGTATTTTGCAGCTGCGCTCGCACTGGTTAAAGTCCGAGAAGGAGTCGCTGCGTCTGCAGGAGGCGGGCATCACCAAGGAGGTCATGAACAGTGCCATCGCGCAGTTTTGCTTGGAAATCATTGCGAAACATGGCGAGCCGGCGCCACGTTTATGTAACAAGGATCCGTTGACGCTGAAAATGGGCTCCTATGTAATCGAGCTATTTCCCAATGTAAGTCACAAATGGAGCACATATATGTATATATCTATATATCTATATATATTTCACACATTTTACAGGCAAAATTTCTATTCATGGTGCGGGACGGCAGGGCGACGGTTCATTCGATTATATCCCGCAAGGTGACAATCACAGGATTCGATTTGAATAGCTACCGCCAGTGCATGGTGAAGTGGAATCATGCCATCGAACTGATGCACGAACAGTGCCGCGACATTGGCAAGGAGCGTTGCATGATGGTGAGTTGATACCTGCAACACACACACACACACACCCGTGCACACACCCGGACACACACACATCCGTTGACACACACATTTCCGAAGTGTGTGGCGCCTGTCTGAACCGGTGTTTTGCTTGGGTTTGGGGTTCGGGATTGGGATTGGGGGTTCTAGCTGTCAGTTTGCATCATAACCGAACCGGGCAACGCTCTCACATATGGTAATTTGTACGTGACACTTGACACTTTTTTCGGGTTTACGCCATGTCTATGTACAGATGTCAACAACAGCACCGGGCCAGCTGCTTCAGCAGTACTTAACCATATATAGTATCGATGCCCTAACCACATACATTTACCTTTCCCATATTTTCGCAAACAGGTTTACTATGAGCAACTGGTGCTGCATCCCGAGGAATGGATGCGTAAGATATTGAAATTCTTGGATGTGCCATGGAACGAGGCCGTGCTGCATCACGAGGAGTTCATCAACAAGCCCAACGGTGTGCCGCTCTCCAAGTGAGTAAAACGTGCTTAAACATAAAACCTAAACATAAGATTAACTAATTGCTGCGATTTGTCTATAATGCAGAGTGGAACGTTCATCTGATCAGGTCATCAAGCCGGTGAATCTTGAGGCATTGTCCAAATGGGTGGGACAAATACCGGGCGATGTTGTGCGAGACATGGCCGAAATAGCGCCCATGCTATCCGTGCTGGGCTACGATCCGTATGCGAATCCACCGGAATACGGTAAGCCAGATGCATGGGTGCAGGACAATACATCTAAGGTATGTGCAACAAACATTCAGACAGATAGACAGTCAGACAGTCAGACAGATAGACATAGAGACTGATAGACAGTCGGGCGGCAGGCAGCAGGCAGCCGACATTCAGCCAAATGTCAGTCAATCGGCATGGCGCAATTCATGTACACACACACAAACACACTCCTACACACACACACTCCTACACACACACACAGGCACACACACACTTGCACACACATTGGCAACAAGCTTTTCCATTTCCACTTGCATTCCCAATACACGATCCGGATATCCCCAGAGCATTCAACATGTCGCCTAGCCCTTTTGTTGTCGTCTCACAGTCAACATTTTGTCTCTCTCTCTGTGTGTGTGTGTGTGTGTGTGTGTGTGTGTGTGTGTGTGTGTGTGTGTGTGTGTGTGTGTGTGTGT
>JBANCY010000201.1:0-54986 GCA_037040045.1 Phorticella flavipennis | reverse complement strand
TAGAGGTAGAGGTAGAGGTAGAGGTAGAGGTAGAGGTAGAGGTAGAGGTAGAGGTAGAGGTAGAGGTAGAGGTAGAGAAGAAGGTTAGGGAAAGAAAAGTTAGATGCTGACGGAATTTTTAAATTGGAGGTAGAGGTAAAGAGGGTGAGACAAAAAGTGTGAGAGAGATGGGAAAATGATTCTAGAGAATTTCGTTGGTAATAGAGTGGGGAATATTTTTAGGAAATCTATGGAATCCTATAATCGGTGGCGACAAAAAGGGAGGAGGAGAATAACATGGATCGCTCTCTTCCAATAAAGACATGAATCTGAAAACTTTTGAATGCGGTTAGAAAGTGATTACTATATGTTTAGTTCGCCCCATATAGTTGCACAAGAAAAGTGTATACCGCGTGCGGCTTTAGTTATATTACGTTTTTCTCCGGCGCCCACATAAAGCTGTTGCCCAGTCTGTGTCCAAGTCCATTGCAGCGCACCATTTGTTAGCCGTGTAATTTGCATGGCGCACCCAAATGGCGCCCAGAGGCGCCGCATCCGACAGGGACGACAGCTTGACACATGGCTCGGGCACAGGTGTCAGAGTCCTTCACAAGGGCTACCTAGTTGCCTGGCTCTGCTGGTAGCTCCCTGTCTCCCTGTCGACTGTTAACCTGGCCTTTTGCAATTTTGCTTTTGCCACTTCAATTTTTGCTCTATGTGTCGCGACATCTTGACAATTTGTATACCCTGTGTATATTGAATGTGCTGCAAAAGGGTATAATAGGGCAATAAAAGAGAAAACGTGGGATATTGTGGTAAAGTATGTAAAAGTTTTCTTTATTTCAAATTAGCTCATGATGTTATTCGCTGTTATAGGATATTATATGTATTAGATTGTACAATTATATCATATTTAGGGGGACTCGGTGGACCAGTGGATATCGGACTGTCCCGCCAAACATAAAGTGCGAGTTAGAGTCCAATTTCAGGCTGTGACCCGATAGGGTTTTTATATCCTAACTTTTTAGGTTATGTCAAGGAAACAAAAAAAATTACAGGGTATCCCCGAAGTCCATCATTGTTCCTGCACATTATGTTATTACTTTTTTAATTGATTTCGCTTAAAGTCTTATAATCGTGACACTTTGGCGCCTTTTAATTTGATTTTATTGGTCCTCAACATGCCAGGACATGGTCAATTGGGAGGCTGAGTGCCACGAGGGTTCAAGACCCGGCGCTGGCGTCGTCACAGTTCAAGGGTTGCGACTTCAATTGAGTTGAGCCGCGTCATTACCATAACGAACTTTATTATTTTCCTTCAAAAATAGCAGGGGAAAACAAAAAAAAATACCATAATAATAATAATAATAATAATAGAAAGGGTGTTGGCTTTGTGCGTTTTTCCCTTTCTCGACGGCTTTAGACATTTTATGTTTGTTTGTTTGTTTGTTTGTTGTTTGTTTATTTAACGCGACCCCCTTTAACATGCACCGCCAAAGGACAGTCCCGGACGGGGCTTACTCGGCGAGGATATCTATTGTTCGGCCACACGAACTGATGCTTCTTCGCTCCTTTTCTTGTTTTCATTTTAATTTGCGTAATTGAGTGGCTCGTTTTAATTTTCCCAGCACAAGTTTTCATTCAATTGTCTACTTGGTTTTCCTTTTTCCCTTCCTGTTTTTTGTTTTTCCAGGACATCAAATTCCTTTCTTTGTGCATTTTCCTCGCATAAATATTTTTTTGGTGGGGCGCATGCGGCGTATGCGCAATTCGCCTTGACCAACTGGCCAAGTGACCAATAGACCAATAGACCCGTAGTCCAATAGACAAAGTGACTCTTCATTTCGGCTACAATTTCAGTTTTGGTTTCAATTTCCAAAGGCGTTTCAATTCTTAGACATTTGACAAATGCCTGAGCAATGGCCAGAACGAGGGCAGGCACAAAAGTTACGAAGACAGTCCTAACTTTTACTATAAGGCCATCACAAGCATATCGGATCAAAACCGGAAGCAGTATTTTCCATTATTTCTGGCTTCCTTCACTGAAGAACTTTTTTTACGTGGGTGAATTGCAAATCCTACGCCACATCTTAGTATTTCTGCGATGGTCATGCCTATCGACATGAGCGGGACTCGAACCCGCACCTCTTGTTTGGCGCGACAGTGCGCTATCCACTGGTCCACCGAGGCACCCAACGAAGACAGTCCTGACTTTTCAACTCTTTAATTATTAGCTAGAGCATAGTCACCATTGAGGGCCTCGGTGGACGAGTGTTCCTTCAAATCAGAGTTTGTGGGCTCGAGGTCCAATCATTTCAAAGGCAAGACGCTCCCAGGAAAGTAAGATTTGAAATGCACCTATGTAGCAAGATCTTCAGTGAAGGAAGTAAAAATAAAGGCAAATCGTGGTTTAGGCTGTGACCCGATACCATAAGCTTCCACTAATATTTGGGGTATAAATAAGTTCGTACGGTGACCCGTGAAGCCTAGAGACCTCGAACACCGTTTATACAAGAAGGAACAACTGCTTTAACAGTATGAAATAGAAACGTTCCTTTGCATAGGTGAAAAGTTGGTCTTTAACGATAAGTCAAAACGCAGAAGATCGTATGGATACCCCGGTCACGTATCCTCATCAACGTCAAGACCGAATATCCATGGATCCAAGCTCATGCTCTGTATTTGGTGAGATCAGCTCGGACTATCACGGGGGAGGCACACCGTATACCGATGACAATTGATGCGTTTGAGCTAAGCATTGCAAGAAAAACGTCCGCAATTTTCGGATAGACATGACAGAGTAATCTTGCAGCGTGACAACGCCAACAACAACAAACTTACTTGGAAACACTTCGTTGGAAAGTTCTTCCCCACCCGCCATATATCCCATACATTGCTCCCTCTGATTACCATCTTTTCCGATCGATGGTTCAAGGCCTGGCAGACCAGCGCATCTGCAATTATAATGAAGTCAAAGAATGGATCCATTCATGGATAGCTAATAGAAGCCCAGAGTTCTTTTGACACGGAATCCGAAATTTGCCAGAAAATCGTAGCTGACGAAGGACAATACTTTGAAGCGTAAATATGTAACCATTTTTCACAAACTGTCTTCAATGTTCTATACTTCTGTGCCTGCCCTCGCTGTCTTTGGCAAATTACATTTAATTTAATTTCGTGTATCGCCCCGATGACTTCAAGTTCCAGAGACTCGAGTTGACTCGACTCGACTCGACTCGAGTTGGGCTGAGTTGACTTCGAGTAGCTCTCAAGCGCGACTCTTCTACTTGTCAGCTTTGTCCATTTGGCCATCCATCAGGCCGGCTACAGGGCTCGTCCACGTTTGGCACACGGCATACAAACCTTGATAAACTAAAGCCACCTCAACCCAGCCCCAGCCCCAGCCCCAGCTCCAGCCCCAACCGCTGCTCCTGTTTCTGTTCCTTTCGTCATGGTCATGTTCAATCATTGATGCCATTCATTTAGACAGAGCCAACGCTGGCAGGACATTTAATTTATTAAAGAATTTGTAAAGCAATAAGTTTGTAGCCCATTGGCCACGCCCAAAAATCTCGCAGCACACGCCCACAAGACCCGGGCCCAACCACCTTTAACGCCTCCGTGGCGTACTCTTTCCTGCGCCTGCCCCCGTTACCCACTCGATAATCGTTTCATTAAGCCAAGCGGCAGGAGGGCTCCAACACAGTCGCTTAATTGCTACATCTCCAGCCAGCTACGGTTTTCATGCTCCCTTCCTCTATCTCCGCCTTTTCCCGTGTCTCTCCTCGTCCTCGTCCTTGGTGGTAGCACCCATCAGTCAAATGGACATTCACACTAAGCGACACTTTTTAATTAAAACGTTAAAAGAAATTGCAGGCAAATCTTTAACCGACTCTGACTTGGATTTCCACTTGGGTTTCTCCGTTTCTCTGTTTCTCCCGGTTGCTGCGTTTCGCAAGCTTCACTGACAGACCACAAAAATTCAATCAAATCACAGCGCGTAGCTGAACACGAACATTATCCTTACAAGTAGTCCTTTTCCTTCTCCTGCTCCTCCTCCTGCCGTTCCCACCGCCCTCCGTCAACCGGGATGAACACAATTCCTCAATTGCGCACCAGACAGACATCATTAGGCAACGGTGAAAACATCGTCAGGATGAATGCGGCAAGGACTTTGTCTCTGTTTTCGCTTCGCCAATTGCTTACGTAAGTTCTGCTCGTTGCGTTACGTATTGACTTGTGTAATTTAACGCTTTACTTTAGAATTCATTCATAAGAGTACAAAACGTAAAACGCAACTTGACTCATCCGTTGCACAACGTATGCACTTACGTACAGCTTAGCGCATAAAATGGCGTTGTATTAGCTGTAAAAGTGAATTACGTAGATGTTATGCGAGGTAGGATTATGTTGTGAGCTCACAAATCTTTACGTCAAACGTAAGAAATGCTTATACAAAAGCTACTGATATTCTAAAAATTGTATGCAGATAAGAAGCTACTAAAGCCCTTACGTAACGTAAAGCAAGACACGTTATTAGCAATTTTTTACGTAACGTACAAAGAAAAGACGTAATATGTACATGAATACTTGACGTAAGAGGTTATGGAAGCTGCATAATAATAAAGGTATGTTGTTCCTATATATTTTGATTTCTTTTTAAAATCGTATTCAAATTTGATTGCATTTACGTACTTACAGAGAAAAAACGTAATAAATAATTACGTCACGTAAGGGCTTATGCAAGCAGCATAATGATGGAGGTAGAAACACCATACCTGTATATACATGTACATGTATATAGATATTTCGAATTATTTTTAAAATCTTACTCAAATTAGAATATATATTGAAAAAGTAACGTAACGGTACACTCTTTACGTTATCAACAAAATTATTTTTCGTACTAAATCATTAATACACATTTGAGATAACTTTTGAAATCATTTCAAAAATTAAAAAAATATATTATTTAACTACCTACGTAACTACTCTATACGTAACGTAAAAGCTTACGTAAAATAAAACGTTAACATAAATGACAACAATTTAACAAAACCCAAACATATTTCTTTATAGTACAATATGCTTGGCAAATTATGTATACAAAAACGTTACGTAACGTAATGTAATACTTAAGTCAAACCTGAAGGTATGGTTAAATTGATTGTTTTTCAGTAATATACTTTAGGTATTGCTATTGAGTTAAACGTAAGTTTTGCCAGTTACAAACGAATAGTTAACAAACTTACGTTACGTGTTATAAATTATTTTACGTTACGTATGATATTGACGTAACACTTCCAAATATGTTTTTTGTGTAAAATATTGCTGTTGAGCCAAACGTAAGTTTTGACAGTTACAGACGAATAGTTAACAAACTTACGTTACGTGTTATAAATTCGCTTACGTTACGTAATGTGTTTTCGTAACACTTTCAAATATATTTTTTGTGTAAAATATTTGCACATATTGCACATAGTCCCATCAATTCAAACACAAAACGTAGTCTGCGGTCAACGTAAGGCAATATGTTTGACGTAAGGCGCCCAAGCGCTTGACACTCGTCACACACTTCCACATTCCCAACTGTCTGACCGCAAAAATTCAATCAAATCGCAGCACATTGACTGGTAAATGTACATTAAGCGGAAACGTCAACCCCGTTGCCTTTGACTCCGACTCCGACTCTGAGGCCAACTCGAAGTGGCGTAAGAGTTGCGTTTAAGTTTGGGGCCAGGGATCATTAGGCGGCATCCTTTGACGCAGGAAGGGTTCCGTTCCGGACTGAGGTTATTTCTTGGGTTCGCTGCAATTGCTTTCACCTACGTCGCGCTGCTCATTTGCGTAATGCGCAAATTTAATTTACCAAAACGCAGCAAGTTACGTCTCCGTCTCCGACTCCGACTCCGGCAACATCTTTGAGGTCTTTTGCTCCGACTCCCGCTCCGACTCCGACTCCGACTCCGACTTATGTTTGCCTGTGGCCGGCCAGCTGTACGGCAAAAGTCGCTTACCCGCAACGCATTTTGTGCGGTTCGCAACGTTTGTGTGTGTTTGTGGGGCAGCTGCTGGCTCTCAATTTCAGCCAGAAAGCTACCAACGTTAATTGTGTGTATCCAACGGCACCCAACACCCGACAGCCCCCCACCCGCCTCGCCACACCCAGCCACCCATCCACCCATCCCGGAGCTGCCTTGTCGTTCCGGTGCTCATTTTAATCAATTTTTAATTTAAATTTAATAGAGTAATACGCTTGCCGGCAACTGGATGTGGCACAATAAGGACCTGGCCCCAACCCAGTCCCATTCCCTGTCTCTGTCTCCGTATGCTCCCGCCCTACTCGTGGGCGTGGCAGCAAATTGAGTAGCAGCCGCGTGTTGGCAGCTTGTAAGAGGGATCCCTCCTGCTCGCCGCCGAGTATTTGGCAGGGGGCAACGTAACAGTTTGACTCGGATTGCTTACGCACCGAGGTTACCGACTAGCGACTAGGCAATGCCTGGATGCAGCCAGGTCAGTGACGCCTTCACTTACAACAACAAATTGTTGCTTATGTTCTACGTTGTTGCTGTTGTTGCTTGTGTCATTTTATACGCATTCCTAGGTAAATAATCTGCGGAGCATCACTAATGCGCTCTGGGTGCTGGCGAGAATGAGTTTGATGTCCTCGAGGCACAGCCAGAGCTTGAGTCTTGTGCTAGTGATGGCACTACGGGGCACACTTCGTGCCTGCCGTGCGTGACACGCGGCAGTCACCTGTGTCGGCGAGTTCCGGCAATGTTTCATCGTGAAAAATTAATGTTTTCAACTGCTTTGACTCTTCATTAATCATCACATGAGTAGAATATTCGTCAAGAAAATGATTTGATATATTGGGGGCCACTGTGGA
This sequence comes from Phorticella flavipennis, assembly GCA_037040045.1. NCBI lineage: Eukaryota > Metazoa > Arthropoda > Insecta > Diptera > Drosophilidae > Phorticella > Phorticella flavipennis. The sequence goes on along the minus strand of JBANCY010000201.1, from coordinate 48,118 downwards.
ACAGTGCATAGCACACTGTCACGCCAAACAAGAGGTGTGGGTTCGAGTACATGACCCTCCTAAGGAGAAACTAGGTTGTGGCGTAGGCTTTTAAATACACCCGCGTAAAAAAGTTCTTCAGTGGAGAAAGCAGAAATGAAGATAAATAGTGATTCAGGCTGTGACCCGATATGGTTATTATGGCCGTATAATAATACTAATGTGATATATTGTTTGTAAATTTTTAAGGTTTACAACAAATCACATATAACTTATGAGATATAGGGCACGTCAGTCAGGTGCTGTGTTTTGAGCCTCGAGTTTATAAAACTTTTCCCCCTTTGAACAACAATTTAGATATGGTTTCGTAGTAGGATCTGTAGATTATTTTAAATTTTCAAACTGAAATCAAATCTTCTTTTCAAGTCCCTCTTAAAGATGTTTTTCAGCCGATTGTAGTGCGTATTCTCTTTTGCAAAGGTAATAAGCAGTTTTTAAGAAATAAATACATTCCTTTAGTTTATTGCTAACCGATCCGATAAATAGAGTATTATAATGATTTAGCAGAACGCCCCAGTTTTGGAGCTGCTTGGTTTGAGCAGCTCATAATAAAAGGCGCCCAGCTGATCCTGGATATTCGGTCCTGGCGTTGATGACGATGTATGACCGGAGAACCATACAATTTTTGGCATTTGGGGTTACATATGTATGCACCGTAAAGCTAACGATAAATTCTCAATTCTGTGTGTATCTCTATCTTACGATAGAACATTTTTGACTGTCCGCCAGCGATCACTGACTTTTTCAGCTGTGAAATATTTTAAAATTGTTAAAAATATCGCTCAGATTCTCCTTCTTTAGTTTTTCGTTTCTATCGATATATAGTATGTAGATATCTTTTGAAGTGGTTTTCATTCAAAACTTGTACATTTGCTTGCTTCAATCAATAGTGTCTCGGTAGTGCCTATTTAAGAATAAGTAACGTCCAGAAGTCATAAGAAATTGAGGATCTAACGATATTTCTATTGAAACAACTCATACTCATATGGACAGTTTGTCTTCATTCTCAAAAGTCTTATACTGTACTTTTATCAATTACTTTGCTATCAGTGCAACACTCGATTATGTTATCGATTTTTATAAGAAAGCTTGTATTATTATTATTATATGGCCATAACAACCCTTTCGGGTCAAAGCCTGAAGCCCTATTTTTCTCTATTTCTGCTTCCTTCACAAAAGAACATTTTTATGTGTGTGGATTCTACGCTACAACCTAGCATTTCTAGGAGGGTCATGCCTAATGGCATGAGAGGGACTCGAACCTCGCACCTTATGTTTGGCGGGACAGTGCGCTATCCACTGGACCACCGAGGCCCCCTAGAAAGCTTGTATAGTTTTTCAAAAACTAAAGGAATGTCGCCACTATCGATAGTTTTGACAGCGTTGAAAGCACGCTTCAAGGAAGTGAATGCTCTGCCAAAAAGGACTTCCACCGCAGTTGGCTGTGCTCTGACTTTGGCCAAAAAGCTGCTTCCTGGAGTGAAAGAGAAATACATAGAGAAGAGAGAGATAGATAGAGAGATAGTGTGAGAGAGAGAGGGGGAAGGGGAGTACGATTGCGGCTTCTCGTAATGTAAATTTTCGCATCATTTACTGTGAAAATGTCTGCTTTGGTTTTCCCGAGCAATGAAAATGGCAGTGGCAAAAATGTGGGTTAAGGTGCCATGCGGCGCTCTGACGATATTCAAAGGATTAAGTGATTCTACCAAAATTAACACAAAACAAACACAGACAGAGACAGGGACAGGGACAAGGAAAGGGACAGGGACAGGGAGAGAGACGGATGTAGAGTAAGAGAAAGAGCCGGGAGGAGAGACACATGCAGCAGGCGGCAATTGAAGCCGGAAGTGAAGTGGTAATGGCAGCTGGACGAATGGATTGAGGATGCCATTGGAGTGGTGGCTGGATGAGGCTTGGGGGCCTGGGGGCTTGGGGGTCACGGCGGACACTTGTATCGATTTAGCCTTGGCGTGGGCGTTGCTCCGGCCATTTCGGGGCTACGCAAATTGCGTGTTATTTTGACCATTATGCGAGGATTAACATAATTCAATTTATGGGCGCGACAAACCGAAAACTGTAGACCAGGATGACTGGCGGTACTGGAGGCTCTGGGGCTACTAGTCCTACTCGGGGGTACGGAGGGAACTGACCGGCGTGCCAGCGAGACTGTCAATTGGTTATTTATGCGCGCTTTTTAGATTTTAGCGGTTAATTAAAGCACATTATTCCTTAATTGCCAGATTAAAATGGACACTGGCCAATGGGCCCCATAGAGAAGGAGAGTGCATAAAAAATTAGCCAGGGAAGTTACAAAAAAGGGCTGGCAGGCACAGTGGGGCAGGGCAAGTGGCCAAAGAGGGGCACTGGCACAAGACGGAAGTGGAGAGTGTTGTTAATTGAGGAAAATGAAAGTAGATTCGGGAGAAAAGTATTATTTTTAAGTCAACGAAGATTTTATACTCTTTTCGGGTTGTAGGTCAGAAATTTATGTAAACTCGATGTGAATACTTAAGATCACCTACTTTTTCCATAAAGTAAATATGCAACATCGATCCATTTTTTTGTTTCCTCAGGTGAAGTGCTGGAAAAGATGGTAATCAGATCGAAAAGATGGTAATCAGAAGAAGAAGTGTCTGGGCTATTCAGCGGATGGGGTAGGACTTCCCAACAAAGTGCTTCAAAGTACGTTTTCACGATTCGGACGAGCGTTGTCGTATTACAAAATTACTTTGTCATGTCTATCCGAAAATTGCGGACGTTTTTCTTGTAATGCTCGGCTTAAACGCATCAATTGCCGTCGGAATACCTCTACCATGATAGTCTCCATCGGTTTCAGCAGCTCATGATACACCACATTCAGCTGGTCACACCACATACACAGCAAAAGTTTTGAACTATGGATGTTAGGATTGCCCGTCGATGGTGTGGCATGGCCGGGTTATCCATACGATTTTCTACGTTTGGGGTTATCGTGAGGGATCCAGTTTTCATCGCGTAGCCAGAGCAACTGAGGCCTTCAGGCTGTTATAGGTCATGAATGGGACTTGAACATACGACCTCTTCTTCGGCGGGGGCACTGCTCCTTCGAGGCCCCCCAAATGATATTTTACTTCTTCAAATTGTTCTAAAATTTTGTAGAACGATAATACTTAAGTAACGTAAGAGCCTGATTAACTTTAATGCAAAAGTTCAAAAACGTGGAAGATATGAAAGCTTTAATATATGTATAATCAATGGATAACAAAATTTTTTTCTTCTTATGTAAACCGTCTATTTATAGGTCGTCGTTAAATAGGTAATACTCACTTTGAGTCCATTTTTCTGAGTTCGAAGTTTCACAAACTTTTGCATAAAGTGTATATACTTATTTCCCAGAGTAGAGTATAATATAATGTAATATATTTACAATTAATTTTATTTACTGTCAGTTACCACTGTTCCGAGGGTTGTCTGTAAAGTTCATGGTGTGGGCGGTTGGCTTTAATGACTTGCAATTAGTTGCAAATTAGAATGAGGCTTATCTAAAGTGTGTGTGGGCTCTGTCTCTGCTCAGCTGCTGCCAAGGCCTAAACATTTTTGTGGTTTGGCACATGTGTGTGTGTGTGTGTGTGTGTGTGTGATTATCTGTGTGTGTTTGAGTGTGTTTGTGAGTATCTGTGTGTGTGAATGTTTGGCTTATTATTAGGTCATTTTTGGTCAAAGTTCCCCAGGCTGAAATTAAAGCACACACAGACAATCATCTAAATAACTGAATGCGCATGAGGAATGCGAGTGCAAATGCCCTGTGTGTGTGTGTGTGTTTGGGTTTGACATTTGTGTGCGTGTCACGGACCGCCCTCAACATCGATGGTCCGCCTGTCAGCATCAAAGTGTCCCTGGTGAATTTTTACAGTAACTCGCAGCAGACGCCAAAGCCCAAAGTCAAGTTGCACTGACTGTGTTGGGGAGGGGGAGGTGTAGGGGGCGGGGGGCGTATGAGGGGCATGTCTAGTTAGCTATTGCAGCTGTCATTTGTCAGGCCAGGCAACCTGGCAACCTGGCAACCCGGCAACCAGGCAATCAAGCAGCCCACACACTCACACTCACACGCAATATACCCTTTATGTGCCTCACCTGGCGGCGGCAAACTCTATCTACGTAGCCAACTGCGGCTTCAACTTCTGCAGCTACTCCGGCTCCTGCTCCTGCTCCGTATCCTTCTCCGGCACCGTCACCACATCCTGCTCCGTCTCCTGCAACAGCTATGGCTTTTGTGCTCCATTGGCAAGAGGCAGCCACTGCATTTGTCCACTTTGATTGTCATAATTGCATTTCTTTGTGTGCGTGTGTGCGCCGTGTGTGTCGCCAGCTGACAATGTGGGAAGCCAACACGACGCAGCCGCCCGGCCGGCCGCCCGGGCGGACAGACCACCCGACGGACAGTCATTCAGCCAGCCGCATAGTCGGAAAGTCAGCCAAAGTCTCTGGGCTAGAGATGAGCAACGGACTACGGCAAATAGAGGCCTTTTAAGCCGGACAATAACTGTTGAATTCACAGCAATCGCTTTACATGGCGCACCATGGGTACAAGATACAAATTTCTAGGCAAATATTATATAATGGTATATATGTCACTAATCGGTTTTGGTGTCAGTTTTAAAGGTTTTTTAAGAGATACCATTATAGGTGTATGTTCAATGCGAGCACACCAAAACAATATACCGACAACGACAATTGATACGTTTAAGCTGAGATTTGCAAGAAAAACGGCCGCTATTTTCGGATGAACAAGACAAAGTAATTTTACTTTGAAACACTGCGTTGGGAAGTCCTACACCGCCCGCCATATAGCCCAGACATTGCATCTTCTGATTAACATCTTTTCCGATCCATTGCACATGGCTTTGATGACCAGTAGAGGTGGCAAACTATCGATAGTTTGTTACTATCGAAACACCATCGATGGCAGATCTGCACAGTCGATAGTTTTAGATTTCTGAAGAGATTCACATTTTTAGAAAAAGCGCTTCTTCAATAAAAAAAAGACTTCAAATTCGAGGAAAAGGAATATGATATCCGAGGTTTAAGGAAATTTGAGTTTCCTGATCGGGTGTAGTGATAAAAAAACTTCTTCAGTGAAGGAAGCAGAAATAAAGAAAAGTAGTCCAACAGGCTTTGACCCGATAAGGTTGTTATGATCATATAATAATACTGCTGATCAAGCATCAGCACTATTGGAAAACGAGCGTGTCCGACACCCGTTTTCACCAGTGAACACCAAGGAACCAGTATCTCAGAATATTGAATAAACAATGTTTTGTTAAGCTTTTGCTAAATTATTTTTTATTTTAATATCTACTGTTTTGGGACACTACCGAAAACTATCGATAGCTATCGATGATTTGAAAAACTACCCACTATCGATGGCGCCGACTATCGATAGTTTGCCACCTCTACTGACCAGCACTTCACCTCCAACGAGGAAAAAAAAAGGTATCGTTACGTATATCGTATCAAAAGACGAACTGTTGTTCCGAGCTGGTTTCTGAAAATTTACAGAAAGATGGTAAAAAGTAGTGCCTAGCGATGGGCAATACTTTGAGCAAGCGATTTGTAAGCATGTTATGCTCAAAAAAGCTACAAAAGTTGGAAAGACAACCCTTAAAACTATTTCCAACTCCCAATAAAAAACTATAAATTTCATTTGCTTGCTTAATTTTTCGACTTTTTGCCCAGAAATTAAGGGGTTACGTCCCACAGTGGCGGGCGATAGTTGCGATAGTTGTCGTGCCACGTGCCAGACCTGACAATGTGAGTTAGAACTTAATGATATTAAGCCTGGATAATGTATGCAAGCGACCTAATAAGCGCACTGCACATCATTAGTTATTAATTAGGCAGCTGAATGGCAGGTGCTCTGCAGGGGCGGCACGGGAATGGGGCGTGGCAGGTAGTTGTTGTTGCAAAACTGTTGGAACATGGCGAAAACTCCGCAGTCGCCATTGTTGGCTGGCGCATCGATGTATCCAAATGGCCGGGGGCAGCGAGCGCAGCTGCAACATTTTGAATTATTAGCCGAAATTGGCTAATTGAAAAAGCGCAGAAACGTGCCAATTAATGGCCGGATGGAGGACGACGCGAGGACGGAGGGAGGCGGGATGGAGGCACGGTAAAGGCTCAAAATGGCGGCAGTTTCTAAAGCAAACATTTTTCAAAATTTTTCTGAATAATATATATATATATATATATATGTGTGTGTGTGTGTATGTGTGTCACTTTGGCTGCAGATTTGCCGAGTTGCAAACAAAGCTTACCGCAACGTAATGGCAGTGGCTTACGTAACGTAATGGCAATTAGCTGCTGGCGTTAGTGCATTACGTAACTGCAGCTTATTACGCTACACTCCGCGCTGACCGCTGGCGCAACAGATGGCGGCGCCCTTTCGGATTCATCCATCCACCGACCAGCGTCTTGGCCTTCCTCTGCCTGCCCCTCTGTGGCACGTGATGCTGCTGCCCCTTGGCCCGCCTGCTGCCCCAACAGCGTGATAAAAATGCAATGTGCTTCTTCTGTATGCTGATATATGATACTACATACATATATATTTATATATATTCCAACTTATAATGACCTTTTGTCCCTGCTAAACAACAGTTGTAGTCGACGAGTGTGCGTGTTGGGTTGGGTTCGGATTGGGTTCGGATTGGGTTGGCTTGGGTTGTACTGGGCTGGGCTGCTGGGCGGGTTTGATTCCTCCAAGTCCACCTTATCCCTGAAGAGCTGCAGCTTAACGCTTAGTTTGTCTGAATGCAATCGCCACAGTGGTCACAATCAACTCCACGGGCGGTACCGCAACTAAAAGTCTAGGCACAGTGGGTTGAAAGATGAAAATATGTATGTAAAATACAATATTAATTCTCTTTTCTTGGCAAATCTTTCTTTAGTTCAACAGATACAAATGTAGTTCCAGCACTGTACTCATATATAATGTAGAAAATGTGATGAAAATAAGAATTACCCACTCATATATAGACTGATTTTCAGTTTCCATATTCTCACCGCAAGCTATGATATATCTGAACTATCATATTTAGTTAACGTGAAAAAATTTAACATGGAGACTTAGTGGAGCCATGAATGAATCTGCTATCAGCCAAAGGTCCCCTATATTTATCAGAACCTCGAACTCGCACCTCTTGTTTGGCGGAGAGTCCACTATCCACTGGTCCACCGAGGCCCCTTTATAAGGTTATCGATTTTAAATAGTGTGATATGTCGAGAATATTTTCTGAAAGTTTCAAGTCAATCGGAATAATAGTATAGGAGATAGAAAGACCGGCCCATCAAAGAAAAATACTTCAATCTTTGGACATGGTTTTCTCGAAACATCGTTTCCAAAGTCGTTTGACATGGTTTATCAGGAACTATTAAAGCGATCTTATTAAAATGTTTCACAGTTCTTCTCAATAGGACGACCTCTTGATTAATCGAAGAATTTTCTATTTTTATCAATTGCATCTAAATTTTCTTTAAAGAAATCAGACCTAAAAGAGTACTATTTTGTTTACAACTTTGCCAAAAATGTAGTATTTTTCCATAATCACATGAATTTGAGAAAGATTTCATTGAAAAATACAAAATATTTATACAATATTACGCTTTCTTATCCCCAAAAGTTTAAATAAATACATTTATTTATTTGTCAACGGATCTTGAGCTTAATATCGTAATTTTTTGTGAATAATTTACATCTCAGAATTTTCATAGTGTGGAATCAGCTAAAGATCGAATTGACCAGTTACGAAAGTGTTTCAATATTTTAAAATCTATATAATTTTCCAGTTCCGAAGAAAATATAATCAAATTTCCATATATATAAACTGAATAAAAGCCCAAGTTAAAGCTAAGTCATATGAATTTGGATTGAACTCAATATTATCTAAAACAGGAACAATTTCAAGTATTCGGATTATAATAATATATTAAACTCAAGTATATTTCATCAAAATTCAATTGCTTTTGAACCACTGTGCAATCAGCAGCTCACAGTAAAAACCCATTGCCACGGCCATTGCCATTGCCAAGTCCAAGTCCAACTCCAATTTCAACTTTCAATTCCAACTTCATTGCCAACTTCAGCCATTTCGTTGCCCCTGCCCCAAATCCTGGCTGCCCCCTGCTCATTTCCATGGTGCAACTGTCGCATATTGAAACGTTAATCGCATTGCTTCTTGCCGCCGCTGCAGCTGCTGCTGCTCATAGCTCCTGGACAGGGCAGCTAGTGGACAGCGGCAGCTGGAGGCCAAAGGCCCTCGGAGTTTCGCAGCACAGCTGGACGCCACTATTGTAGCGCCACCCAACCCCGGCTCCGATCCAACTCTGGCAGATCTCTCACCCTATACCCCCGTCCACTGATCCCATTCACGCCGCGTCCATCCTAAGCAACTTGGCGCAGAACGTTTGCAATGATTACTTTTGGTGGTTGTTGACTGCGGCCCACATGCTCCGCCTGCCTGTCCGCCGGAGTGTATGCGGCGGGGTGCGGCGTGGCGTTGCGACGCCCCTTTGTTGTACGTGTGGTATGCTGCGTGTGGCTTGTGGTCAATGACACTTGCCTCGAAGGCAGCGTTGCAAAAATCAATGCAACGCAACGGAAACTTTTATGAAGCGCCAAAGATGCAGCTGCACAATGGGCAAATAACGACTGCCCTGCCACATGGCTCACCTGTCGCAACCATCTCAACCAGTTATACCCTGTAAAAAACCATAAAAATGTTAGCTGTGATTGATAGGGTAGGCCATGCGTGTCTAGCTAACGAGGCTTTAATTGGAAATAAATCATGATCTCCGGCAAAATACTTGGGTTTAAGAATCGTGATAATACACCATTCGATTCCTAATGGTATCCTTATCTTATCGCTTAAAGCCCACATACCCAAATCTTAGAGATTTTTTCAAACCAAAAAAAGTTCCTCTCTCACTACCCACTGGTCCACCGAGGCCCCCAATCTTAACTATATTTCAAGCAAGAATCATTAAATCTTTTGATTATCAGATCTTAAGATGCGTTTTTATCGAAAATATCGAATCAGAAAGTTTCCAAAATATTGCATATGTTTTTAAATGTATACCAACTTTAACTTTTAGCTGTTTACTTCGTTCATATAACATTAGTTATTCCATAGAACATGTCCTAACCCTAACACCAATATAAAGCAAGGATTCCTTGGTAAAAACACAAAAATAGACAATTCCCGATATATAATTTTTCGTAACAATTTGTTGTGAAAATGTCAGCCGGATACGGGTATAAAAATGACGTCAATAAGCACACGCATGGCTTGGTCTAAAGCAGGTCCTTGTTGCCACGCTTGGGGCAGGGAGGCCCCGTCCCCCTCTCCATGTTCATAAACAAGCTATCGCCATTAACTAGGATATATATTGGATTGGAAGTAGTACAACGCTTAGTGCTTATTCTATTTATAATTAATTAATGCCCTGTCCTGTCCTGTCCGTAGCACATTTCCTAGACAACTGGAAACGCGTGAGTCCAGTCATTGCTAATTGGCATGACTTTTGATAGGGAATTGGAACTACATAGTTGTTGCAGGTGCAGTTAAAGGTTTGGCTTGAAATCGGCTAAATGCAGCAGCTGGAGCAGCCGACGAGCCTAAGTAACCGCAGGCAGCAGGCAGCAGGCACCAGGAGCAGGCACAGTGGAAACCCAACCGCAGTCAAAATGCCAACTGTTGACCACATTGCGAATGGACAAAATGGCAAAATGGTGAAATGGTGAAATGAAAATGCTGACAGGAAAAGTTCCGGGCTGCAGCTGGGCCATATCAGGGTGCTTCATTGTTGCGCCGTGATGTCAAGTTGAAGTTGATGCAACCAATTAGTCCGACAATTACCAAGTACCTGACGCACTAGCTCCAGGCGATCTGCCAAAGAAGGGAGCACAGTTTGAGGCACTCAGGAGCTTAGCACTTGGGAGGCGGTGCTGTGGTGCTGCGGATGCTTTGGATGCTTTGAGGGGCAGGTCCATGTGTTGGCTTCATCTCATTAATTCCATGCAGATTTACTTTTGCTCTGGCGCTAATGAGGCGACATGTTTCCAACTAATTTCATTTAGTCAAAGCCTCAACATGCCTGACCATGTCACTTTGTAACACTCTCCCACTTTGGGGTATGCACGATTTTGTATGCAGCTTGTGAGAAAATCAAAAAAGTACTCTATTCGAGAAGTTCAAGAAGTAAAAAAAAACCACATGGTTGTTTCTATTGATATATAAGACATATTATTATAAATTTGTGAACGAATGAGCTGAAATACTATCGATTAGAGATGGGCACGGGATGTGCCTGGCTTCGGGACCCGCGGCCCTCTTTCCAAAGGATGTCGCGTCTCGTGACTCACGATTACATTTCATATTTTGTCGGGCGCCTAAAAGAAAAGCACGATTGACACGAAAGGCCCAGTAGGCCCGAAAGTCTCTGTAAAGAACATAAGAATGTTAAGGTTCAATAGGAACAATTGCTATTGAGTGTGCCGATTATTGACATTTTTCAGACAAAACTTCGATACTATCGAGCGGTCAAACAAACTCTACGGCAAATCTATCGATATTATCATCGCTATGTACGAAAGTTTCTTAACTATTGGATGGGGAGACTATTGACAAATTTCGGGTAAATTTTTGACACTATCGTGGTACTATCTACAACATTGTAGAGCTTCATGACTACTTTTTTAGAAGTGTATCAATGACACTTGCAACGAATACTATTGCCTCGCTTTGTCCCGCCGACTATTGTCATATGAAAAATATCGAATGGCACTATTATCGCTAGTTGGGCAGCGCTAATATGGATCAATTTTCATTTGTCAAGACCCTAGCTCAGCTTTTCCCAACTCGCCTATTTTTTAAAAAAACTGAAAAGATTTCCAAACCATTAAACATTAAAAATATCGTTAGTTTTAAAGTTTCGATAGTTACATTTTCCGTTTAAACATTCAAAAGTTCCAAATTCAACGACCAAGTACTAGAATGTCAGCCCTGTGGCGGTTGAATGGTAACTGGAGCGAATATCGGAATATATAGCCATTACAGCCCTATCGGGCCACAGCCTGAAGCACTAATGCAACGATGTTTCTTCAGCTTTTAGATAAAATGCAGCTTGTGTTGGCCAAAAGAGATCTTTTAAACTATGGATTGTAGGTTAGGGAGTTTCCTGAAAGTCAAACACATAACTGACCCCATGCAAGGGTATTTAAATTCTGTCATATTGTTGATCTTTGTGACTGCTGCTGTTGCTATCGTAACTAGGTTCAAATCAATTTTTTCCGTCCATTTTTTTCCGGCCTGTTTTTTGCCCATGGAGGCCGAGTCAGGACTGTTCCTTGGCGTCTTTGGAGAACTGCGGAGGGGAGCTGGGAGAGCTGGGAGAGCTGGTAGAGCCGCCCGCCTTGCGGTTAAAAGCAATTAATTTTGCAGGTTTATTATTGCCCTGCCACATCTTGGCCTGTTTGTCATTTAAAATGATATTTATCATTGTTGCCTCGGCTCGAGCTCATTTGCATACCATACCAAAATGGGGCTCTCGAGCTCCAACTGTAACTCGAACTGTAGCTGGAGCTGGAGCTGGAGCGGGAGCTGGAGAAGTGGAAGTCGAAATGGAGCTAAAGCTGGAAGAGCTGGGAGTGTCATTTGCCCGATAACTTTTACTACCCGGCGCCTGTTCTCTGTCATTTTAGTATTTTCATTTTGTGGGTGTTTTTTTTATGTTTTCCTACTTCTATTTACTGTCTTTTTTTACAGAGTATTTGTGTGTTTTTTGTGCTGCGGAAGCCGAGCAGCTTTTTCACTTCATCAATTAACCAAAGGCAGCAAAAATGTGTTTTTCGTCTCTAATTAGCATGCACATAAACAAAGTGAATCCTATTAGAGGTTTAACCCCCCCAACAGACCCTCACTACAGACCCGAAGCAACCCAACCAACCCAACCAACCCAGCCCAACACTTCACCACCTCGTTTCAATTTGTGGTAGGGTGCTAGGGTATTACGGTGGGAACTGTCGGCGCTTTCAAACTTCCAAAGCAGTCATCAAAGTTGTAAAAACTGAGCAATAAATAGTCATACTTGGCCAAGTGGGCGACGGTCATCAGCTCAATGTATGTCATTAACACAGGCGAAAAGCCAGTGGAGTACCAGAGCGGGGGGAGAAGCGGGTGTACCGGCAGTAGATAGACCAGTGAAGGAGGGACGAGTTGGCGGAGTGACGGGTTGGCGGAGTGACAGGGGCAGCAAAGGGACTGTTGCCACTGCTGATGGAAATGTAGCCGTAATGAGCCACACAAATTGATTAAACCCAGCCAACTTCCCCCCCGTAACATCCGGGGGAACCCGGCTGGCGACGGAAGAAATGCTCATACTGTTTAAGGAAAAGCTAAACAGCATAATTAGCGATACTTTGTGATAAAATATACAAAATACTCGCTATAATTGCGAACGGAGCACAACTATGGCACGGTTTTTGCCAAAAGCTCAAAGCTGAAATAATAATCCTTATCCGTTGGAAGCGTCTGTCATGCGGGGGTTCGGCTAAAAACGGCCAACTAATTACGCTCCAGAACAGATAAAAATTTGTATAAATTCTAGCTTAATCTTGTTCTAAATGTTATGACAGACGAGAGCTTACTTACCTTAAATGGTGTAGGATCACCCGCTTATCCAATATTTCATACGTTCTTGGAGGAGCATCAGTTTATTATTCTAGAAAGGTTAAATATAATAGAACACAATAGTTAATACAAAATTTGAGCTAAGGTTATGGATTCTGGCTAAAAATAAGTTCTGAATGGGAATTGCGTTGGGGAATAGTTCAAAACCTTCTCTGGTTGGTCTTTAGGATACCAGCATGCAATATGAGCGTTTTCGGAGGGTTTTCTGATTCTTCTTTTGGAGAACTTACGCTCATAAAGTGTGCAGAAAAGAGCGTGGAAAGAGCGTTTTTCCCTTGAAAACGGTCATTCATAATTTAGGAGTCTCATAGGACTCTTTTATGACTCCGAAATTTGTGCTTTGCACCGCCAAAAAAAAGATCTTTTTATGCTCTTCACTTTCTGTTCACTTCCCGCGACTCCGAAAAAATAACTTTTTATGAGCCTCTGTTTTCAAAGCACTGATTGGGCTCCGAAAACGCTCCAATTTATGGGTTTACTCAGAAAACGCTCTTAAGCTGGGCTCTTTTCAGACACATAATTCGGAGCGCTCCTAACTTTGCATGCTGGGATGAAGGTGTTTAAATCTACTTTTGACTCTTCATCGAGGGTTTGCAGTCCATGGTGCACTAGTTCTCTATCTTGGCATTTTAGTTGCTCCTATAGACATTCTATAAATGTGAAGATCTCTTGTATCATGTCTTCTACTTTGGGTAACTTAAGATTACGCTCCATATTTCTATTTCTCGGTGAGTTTTCGCTTGAAGTACTCTTATAGGTGCAATGCCCACAGCCGAAGGACATAGTAGAGCCTGGAAGCTAGGATTGCCTTAAAAGCTTTCTAGGAGAAAGAAGCAATCCAATATGAGATCAAAGGCAGGTTGAGTGGTTGGTATACAGGAGGTTGATGGTCAGTGTATTGTAGTAGTTTAACAGCAAACTAACCTAATCTTTAGCTCCCTGTGGAATTCAGCGTTCCTCATTTTTTTGTGAACATGGCGTGGTAGGATTTCTCTGGGTTAACCACTATATGATGTTTCGTAGTATATCCACCATATGAACATTGAAAGATATCATAAGATCTTGCTAGGAATTAACGTTTCGGAGGTCGAACCGAGTCTGAAAAGTTTGGGTCCTATGCTCATCCGAGCCGCATTGTGCCTTGAAACTGTGCTCCTGGGCAATCTGGATGTATTTTCTGTGGAGTTCAGCGTTCCTCTCTTTTCGATTTCGCTGGATTAATCACTATATAATGTTCCGTGGTATATCCTCAATATGGACATGGAAAGATATCATAAGATCTTATTATTTTTATATGGGCATAACAACCACATCGGGTCAAAGCCCAAAGCATTATTTTCCTTTATTCCTGCTTCCTTCAACCCTGAAGAACTTTTCTTAACGTGGGTGGATCTCAAATCCTACGCCACAACCTAGTTTTTCTGGGAAGGTCATGCCTATCGACATGAGCGGGACTCGAACTCGCAACTCTTGTTTGACGGGACAGTGCGCTATCCACTGGTCCAACGAGGCCCCCTAAGATCTTGATAGGAATTATTTCCAACGTCTCGAATGCTTTAAGCGAAGATGCGGAACATGAACATTTTGAATGCAAACAAGTTGCGAGTAAATCAACCGAGGGTTCATTAGCCCCAATTACCTGCCCCAGTGCCCCGCCCCTCCTCACCCCCTGGCAGTCCCATGGAGCTACTGTTCCATTGCTAAAACCGTTGTTTTGCCCAACTCAAGTGGACAATGCGTAACGGTAACTGTCCGCCCGGTGTTTGTTTGCCTTGAGCTGAGTGGTTGGGAATGTGGCCGGGGGAGTGGGGGCAAGCGTAGGGTTTTGTTTTGTTTTTTTCCGTTCCCCCCTCTGTTTTTGATAGGGTTCTGCTGCGCTTTGGGGTGCTCCGGAATGATATGGGGCATGGGGCATGGGGCATGGGGCATGCGTAGCACGAGTGTAGCTAAATGGCAACCATATGCCCGAGATACGCATACCAAAGCCAATTACCAGTCTCGCCGCACCTGTCCAACGCGGCCCCCCAAGGCCCCCCGATGGCCCCCGCCCACCGCCGCCCACACACACACACACACACACATATAGCCCGGGGCAGCTCGGGGGAAATACAAAACTGGCGGCTGATGTCTCCGTGGGCCATGCGACAAATTTGACTTTTATGCTTTTGAGAATTGCCTGTGACACAGATACAACGGTTCCAGAGATACGGCTATATGTGTACCGTTATGCAATTACAACAGGTAAAAATCGCGATGGCGGCTGGGCGGGCGAGTGGGCGGGCGGATCGAAAGGCATGCGAATTGCCGTGCTCCGCCGAAATGCGCTTTTAAATAAATTAAATTGCTTTATTAACAATAAGTTTTTGTTTTTGTCATACTCTTTTCGAAGAAAATAGTATATTCACTTTGTCCGAAAGAATGTAATGATCGAAGGAATTGAAGGAGACGTCGTAGACCTCCAAAAGTTACATTCCATCTGTCCATCATTCCATCAGTTAATGAAACTTGGTACATACCCTTCTTTGGTTATCCGTCGGCACATTTGTCGGAACCAGCCGGATTGGACTACTATATCATAACAAAAAGATGGTTTTGTCCATATATCTCATGTTTTCTAAAGTATTGCACTAAAAGTTCTCATACTTCCCAGATTTTTTATTATCTATCGCTCCACCAAATTTCATAAAAGTCGGACTTCTATATCATATCACTGCCACATAATCATAAATCGGATTTGCACATATTTCCCATGTTTTCAAACGTAATTGACTGAAAGCACACACACTCCCCAGACTCGTTAACATCTACCACTCCAACAAATTTCATAAGGATCGGATTCCTATATCATAATGCTGCCTTATAGCCAAAAATTAGGCTTGCCCATATATCCCATGTTGTCAAACGCATTTGAATGAAAGTTCACAAACTGCCAAGGTTTGTTATTATCTACCACTGCACCAAATTTTATAACGATCGGACTACTTTATCATATAGCTGGCATATAACCATAAATCCGTTTTGTCCATGTATCTAATGTTTTCTAGTGTATGGAACTGAAAGCTCACACGCTCCCAAGATTCATTAATATCTACCGCTCCAAGAAATTTCATAAGGATCGCACTTCTATATCATAATGCTGCCTTATAGCCAAAAATTAGGCTTGCCCATATATTCCATGTTGTATTTGACTGAAAGTTCACAAACTTCCAAGATTCATTAATAGCTACCGCTCCATCAATTTTCATAAGGATCGGACTACTTTATCATACAGCTACCGTATAACAAAAAGTCCACTTTGCCTATATTTCCTATGTTTTCTAGCCTATTACACTAAAAGTTCACATACTTCCACCTACCGCTCCAACAAATTTCAGGAGGGTCGGTTTTCTATATCATGTAGCTAAACCATAAATCGGGTTTGTCCACATATCCAATGTTTTAAATAGTATGGAACTGAAAGTTCTCATACTTCCGAGATTCGTTATTATCTACCGCATTACTAAATTTTATAAGGATCGGACTTCTATATCATATAGCTGTCACATAACCATAAATCGGTTTTGCTCATATATCCAATGTTTTCTATATGGATGGTACTGAAAGCTCACACGCTCCCAAAAATCGTTATTATCTACCGTTCCACTAAATTTTATAAGGATGGTACTACTTTGTCATACAGTTGCTTTATAAAAAAAATTCGATTTTGCCAATATTTCCTATGTTTTCAAACCTATTGCTCTAAAAGTTCACATACTTCCAAGATTCTTTAATATCTACGGCTACACCCAATTTCACCGGACTTCTATATCATATAGCTGTCACATAACCCTAAATCGGTTTTGCCCTTATTTCCCATGTTTTCCAACTTATTAGACTCAAAATTCACTTGCTCCCTAGTTTCAATATCCTCGCAAAGAGTATGAAAACTTCGGCGCGCCACAGATAGTCCCTCCTTACTTGTTTTGCTTCCATTAATTTTAAATATTTGCAAAAAAATGCCAATAAATATGTTTATTTTATTCGATTGTTTTATATGGGCGATTTTTAATATGCGCACAATTTACTTAAGCGTATTATTAAAACTTATCGATAGACAGTCGAAAGTCAAACAAATAAACGCATTTGGCCAGGGTTTTTATTATATCCGAAATGCATTTGGGCCGAGCGAATTGTGAATTTTTGTAACTTGGTAAAGCCAATTTAAATTTTGATACACACATATATATAGATACAGATATATCTGCATATATATCGATATATTTACTGAATCGTCAAGCGTTTGATATACCATATATAAAATGTGAGCTAAATACGAGCAACTTTTTTGGCAAACAAATGGCGACCAAATTGTCCTGACAGTCAGCGCCCAACGAACTATATAGCATATAGGGAAGGAGGCGTGGTTGTGGGCGTTGGGCGTTGGGAGGGGCTAATTGGGTGGCCAGGCGGGCGCGTGAGCATTTGGTTAGGTGTCACCGTTGGCTGCGTGGCATTGCGTGCTTGGCCAACTGTAGAATGTAGCTGTATCTGCAGCTATAACTGTAGCTGTAACTGTAACTGGAACTGTAACTGTATAGCTATAGCTACAGTTGTTGTTGTTGTTGTTGTTGGTCAAAAGCAGAGAATTAAAATTCAAATTCCAATTCATCAAGATAATCGCATTTCAGAACTTTTATTTGCCAAAAGCGCGCTAAAGTCACATATGTGTGCGTGTGTATCTGTGTGTGTGTGCGTGTGTATCTGTGTGTGTGTGCGTGTGTCTCTGTGTGCGTGCCTCTATATATGTTCGGTTTTTGTTTGTGTAGCACCCCCATCCCCCCGTCCCCCCCGTACAGCGGATGTTGTAAATATTTGCAAATAGCCGTCACCCGCCCGCCAACAGCCCCTCCCCCACAGCTGTCCCCCAGCGCCAACGAGCTGGGCCCCCAAAAAATGGGGGGGTTTTTAGGGCCAATTATTATTAATTGCTTTACAGATACAAACACCAAAACCCAGAGGGTCACAACAACACTGTTGTAAGCCCCATCGACAAAAACATAAACCCTTTCCGAAAAAACAACAACAAAAAACACACTCTTCAACTCTTTAAACTCAACATGGCAACATTTTTGTATTGTAATTCATGAACTGCCGCTCAAGTGGGTTATCCAAAGGCCCAGAGACTAGATCTAATGGACTATAAACAGGACTTAATAAACATTATAACTATCCTTATTACCTTGAACCCATTCGAAAACTGCGAAAAAATATGTGATAGGCAGTAGATGGCGTTACAGACCAAATAAAGCATATGTAGTATATATATATATATACTTGATCAGCGTTAAAAGCCGATGCCATATAACATGTAGTCATATTTCAAATGCTCATAAGTCAGCCAAAATTTCACCAATTTTGACTTGTTATGTAATTTTGTTCACAGTTTTTGATTCCAATTCGTTCCTCAATCAAATTATATTGATTTCATTAAAAAAATTTTTTTATTTTTTTTTTTGGATTTTGAGGTAAGGGTCCCCCCTGTGTTTTGAAAAATTTTTGAAAAATTAAATCTCAAAATTTTAACTTTTTTCGATTTCTTCGATCCAAATTAGCATAAAAAAAATATTTTAAAACTTCACCAGAAGAGTTTCATTTTTCACCCAAAAATCGGCCTGAAATCGAGTAAAATTTCGACATGTAAAATGGAATACTCTGTTTTGGGACAAATTTCAAACTCTTATAACTCAGCCAAAATTTTACCGATTTTGACATGTCATACCATTTTATTCATGGTTTTTGAATCCAACTCGTATTCAAAACCATTCAAATTCAATACATTTCTTAAAAATGTTTTTTTTTTTTAATTTTTCGGATTTTGAAATAAGGGTCCCCCCTGTGTTTTGAAAAAATTTTGAAAAATAAGATCAACATTAACATAAAAAACTATTTAAAAACTTCCGCAAATGTGTTTCATTTTTCACCCCAAAAATCGCCCTGAAGTCGAGTAAAATTTTAACATGCTAAGTGAAAAATATCCTAAGAAATAAATAAATATTCGATAAGTAACTGAAAAAAGCTATATTGGTGCGTGATTAAAGCCAAATTGACAACTCAGCTGGTTGAAGGTCTGTCTTTAGCTTTTATAAGCAGGCTGCAAGATAATGCGACTGCTGCTTGAAACGATGAAAGACGGATTCAATTTTGGAGCAGCTTTGAGCATTGACCATGGAGGATTTTCCAGCTGGGCAAGCAGCTGGCTAGGACAGTTCCCGGCGCGGAAAATGGGAGGGAAATGATAAAGCTGTTGTCTCAATGTGGAAATTATTGTACTAATAAAGCACTTTATATAATCAATTTGCATTGTAATTAAGTGCATAGAGTGCTCGACAGTGAGATACCCTTTACTTATACACATAAATACACTCACCATATTTGGATTGACAATAAGAACTAAAAAATTAAATATACCCCAGAAGTAATCACTGTAAAGTCCTTTCAGAGGTACCAAGCTATTCGGAGTATTATAAGAAAAATCAGCTGACTTTAAAACAAGCCCCAAGTTAACTATAAACTGAGACCAGAACACAGTTCCCAGAACTTTCTACATTAACGCATTACGCCAATAATGTTGATTTCTAGAGTGAGGAGATTTCTAAAATATGTACATTTTCTTACAACGCAAATTTTTCATAAATAATTATTTTTTTTTTTAAATAAATTAATATGATAAATAAAAATCGCAACAAACTTCAATCATCCGCCTAAAAGTATGCCGCACTCGACGGCCACCTGTAAATGCGAACTGCTCGCAAAAGTATGCAACACAACATGTTCGCTGTTCAACATGTTGCATTCCACACAGAACACAGCGCTTGTGGATTGTATTTAACAGCTTCGAGCTACATGCATGTGGCAGACTGTTAAGTGGAACATCAGCGCTAAGACTGGAATGGATCGGAACAGCTTGAGGTAGGCCCAACTGGGGGCTTCTGCGGATCTTCATTTGCTGAGAGAAATTTAGACTAAAAATGCTTTTCTTCTTATTCTCTGCTTACTTTAACTATCGATTTTAACCTATACTAGTAACAAAATTTCAATATAATATGATATACTATATGACTGAAGTTCCCTTCAGTGAACATATGTGGAATAAAATTAAAAAGGACATTTGCCAAGAGTTATTACGATATCTTGTCTTGCAAAATTAGAGTCTAGCTCACTTGCAAAATTGGAGTCTAGCTCACTTGCAGACAGACAGATGGACAGGCAGAAATCCAGATGAAATAACCCCAAGAAGGCATTCTGAAGCTTTAAGGCATTCACGGGTCTTTAACGATTCCTTCTATAAACAATGTGAAAGTACTGTTTCCGTTTCAATGTTTTATATCGTTTATCATGATCCAAGCCCCATCACCGATTCTCTTCTTAATCTATTATATGGTATTTATTAAAATTGAGGTAGATCGTTAAAAGAGCCCCTTGGTTATGGTAAGAACTTGTTAGGTCGGAATTTCGAAACCCCATAAGGGTATAAAATCTTAGATTTATTAAAATATTATCGCTCCCATGTGGGTTATGCATATATTTTTGGTAGGCGTCATTATAATTATATCGGGTCACAGCCTGAATCATTTGCAGGCGTCTCTAAATTGGGCTTTCTTTCTGCTTCCTTCATTGAAGATTTTCAATTCCCACGCGACAATCTAGGTTCTCCTTCAATAGGATTTTATGTTTTCCTATTTTCTAAAGAAGATCCTACAAGTCTGTGTTGGTTTCCTCCGACGACAAGCTGATATTAGCCAGATTCAAATCATTCTTACTGTGAGACAAGATGTTCTTGCCGAGAGAATATATTGTTTTGTCCAGATAGCATAGAGTAGATAGGATATCGTGTAGTTATTGGACCACGACTATAAACGAATAAATTAGGATAAGTGTTTGAGAGTGACGAGAACACAGGCCATGCTTTCTACACGAGTATTGCTCGAACCCACTTGTGTGGCGGAACAGTGCGCTATCCACTGCGCCACCGAGGCCCCTAATATAGTAGGCGATATTGGCTGTTTGTAAATTTCTATATATGTACTTCTGCTGACTCCACTTACCCTAGAAGTACATGATGTACAATGTCTCTGGAGCCTGGAGCCTGGAGCCTTTCGAATCTTCTCGATATGCGCAAGGTTTCTTGAGATTGTTGCCCCACTTGCTTCAAACTACGTTTATAACGTCTGCAGTGGAATATTATCTTCCTCAGATTGATTGGGCTGGTCAGCTGATACTATTTTGAAGCAACCCTCCCAACCTTCGATGGTAGAACCTATTTCTATATTCAAATAATGTTTGCGAAAGCTGTTCCTTTTGGAGTTCTATAAGTTTTTCAGCTGCTCCCATATGAGTTCTATAACTCTTTCTGCAGTTTCATCAGGAGAAAAGATATATGCCAGTTTTGGGTCTTCTTTTATTGAGAACCTTAAGAACAAATTTCCTTTAAATAAAAGAGAGTTTTGAATTTTTTTTGCATTTTAAATCTTTATTAATTTTACGGCGATTTATTCATTTTGTTTTGTTGAATTTCTCGTTAAATTAATTATAGTTTTAAAACGTATTCATTTTTCTTGAATTCTTTTGTTGTTTTTTGTGTTTTTGTTTTTGTTTCTTGTTTTTGTTTTCCATTTTTCATCAGTTTCAGTTTCAGTTATCTTTTATCTTTTATGTTTTCCTCTTTAATAATTAATATGCATAACGTTACTTACAGTTGGGTTTTGCTTAAATTATAGTACAATAATAAACATAATTTAATGACAATAATGTGCCTATTATCAAGTTGTATATGTAACTGGATGTGTGTGTAAGAGTGGGTGTATGTGTATGTGTGTGTCTATATGTATTTGACGGTTCTGGTTTCCTATATAATGTCCTGTTCCATTCTTCTGCTTAAGTTTCCCTCAGCCCCGACATTTTTTACTCGAACTCTTGGCGCTCTCTCTGCTGGTTTATAGTTTTATAAAATATCACATTTTAAGCTTTATACACAAAAAAAATATCATAATTATAATAATAATAAAAGTGCAAAAAAAAATGTTTATCGATAAAACAATTATTTAGTTACAAATTGTTTAGAACATGGCGAAAAAAACTGAGCTTAAAACAAACAATTTGCTGCGCTTTTCTGTTTCTGTACAAATCTTTTGAGTTTGTGCCAAATACTTTGAGGACAAACTTTCTTGTCTACCCTTGCAGAGGGGTTGGGGGGAGTGGGTATTTTAATATATCTTCCCATTTTTTTCTAGCTGTTTGTTGAATGTGTCAGCATGTAGAGCTCAAGGCTTAACTGTCTATGTCTGTGTCCTTTCTATGTCTGCCAGCCTGTCCGACTGTCTGTCTGTCCGACTGTCTGTCTGTCAGCCCTTCTAGGCGCTTCTCAGTATTGCTAGCCCAGCTTGTTGACATTTTGCACACTTTCTTTGCTTTTGGCTGCAGTCGACACAGGACGGGCTCATATCAAAAATCTGCAAGGATATGCCAAATATAGATTTTCTGTCATGTTTCTATTTGTATTTGCGACAGTCGAGTGTGTCGTTGGGCTGATACGACTTGCTGAATATTCATTCATTTATTCAGTCATTCATTCATTCAGTCATTCAGTCATTCAATCATGCCCACAATCTCTGGTACTGAAAGTGAACAAAAAACAAGACGTTGATCAGCTGTCGCTGCCTCTGTCTCTGCCTCTGTCTCTGCCTCAGTCGCTGCCTCTGCCTCTGTTTCTGTCTCTGCTTGCATTTCTTTGCAGTTTTGTGTTTTTTCTCTGTGTTTCTCTGTTCTGTTTCGGCTTGTTCTTTAAAATTTTTCTGATATCTATATAGTTTATAGCTGCTTACACCATTGTTTTTTGTTTTCTTTTCAATTATTATTATGCTCGGCTTTTATTAAATCCAATATTTTTATGTATTTCGATTTTTTTTGTTTTTAGTTTAATGTTTTACATTTATGTAGACATTTAAAAGTTGGAGAATTTTAAATTTTTTTTAATTTTCTTGTAGCTGTGTGTGTGTGTGTGTGTGTTCTGCATCATCGTATCTGTGTTTGTTGGAAAATTGCAAATGGCGCTCAAAAGTAGGCAATACTTTTTTGCGCTTGTTTTGTCGGCCATTTGTAATGCTTTTAGCTCCAATTTTCCACTCTTTGACACGCTTTGCTTTACCAATTTGCACATTTCCTCAAAGTATATATATCTATATATATATATTTGTATATATAAATTTCTCAAATGTTTTGGCAAGTTGGCGAAATGTTGGCGAAAGCCTTTCACTTTCGGTTTGGTTTTTTTTTTATATTTCGCTTTTCACATTGAGACAACATACAAGTTCCATTTATTATTCTTGTTTTTTTTTTTTAAATATATTTTCTTGTTTTCCTTTTGTTTTTCCACATAGTTTGTCAGTTTAGTTGCAACACATTTAGTTTTTCTTTTTGTTTTTTTGGAAATGGGAAATGCACTTTAGATAGTTTTAGTTTTTTACTTTTACAATGACAATTTTACAAATCGGCTAATTATGCAAGTGCTGGTACATACATATATATGTATATATAGTATACATATAGTACATATATATAGTATACATATATATTCTTTAAGACACATTTCATTCAATCAGTAAGTGCACAGCTCGCCCCAACTGTTACCAACTGTTTGTTGTGTGTGTGTTGTGTGCAGATGTACGTGTGTGTATAGCTGTGTGTGTATCTGTGTATCTACACAGATACACACACAGCTATACACACATAGATACACACTATAGATACACACACACACGTGTGTGTATCTGTGTGTGTATATGTATGTATCTTTGAGTGTATCTATGTGTTTATCTGTGAGTGTATCTGTGAGTGTATCTGTTTGTGTATCTGTGTGTTTATCTGTGTTGATCTGTGTGCATCTGTGTGTATGTGTATGTATCTTTGAGTGTATCTATGTGTTTATCTGTGTGTGTATCTGTGTGTGTATCTATGTGTATGTATCTGTTTTGGAAATAGCACAACTCTAATTATAAAAGTTGTTTCTAGAATTCTGCAATTTCCAATTAGAGTTCCAGTTAGAGTTGAACAACTATTTTCCTTATGCTGGCACAGCTTGCGAATTATAAGCACTCACACGTACCGCTAGCAATATCAATCAAGTGCAACCTTTTACTATAGCTAAACGTGTACAATTCATATATATATATACTTATATATACACAACTTTGAACACTCAGAGCAAAAAAAAAAACATTTTCTTTTATTATATAATTTTTTTGTTTTTAATCAATTTATTATTAAAATGTTGCCACATTTTTCGGTTTTTCGTTTGTTTATAACTATTTACAAGCATTGCTAGTTTATAAATTAAGAAAAAAAATGTTTATATATGGTATATATATTGTATATTTAGGTATATATATATTAGATTAAGGTGCTTGATAATATATATATATCTTGTTTTTCTTTTCCTTTCAATTTCATATCATATCGTATCGTATTATATCATATCGTAAATGCGCTTTGTTTAGACAACGTTTTGGCCAGGCCAGGCCAATGCTACTACCAACTAGTCTCTACTACAATAAAAAAAATGTATAACAATTATCAATCTGAACTAGATCTATATATAATATATATGGTTCTTAAGCCCATCTAAAAAAAAAAAAAAAAAAACACATGACAGCATTTCACATAGTTTAGCTATATGTTTTTATGGTATATATATTTTTTATAGTTTATGTACATGAATAAATATATATGTATTTATATATATATATAATATTATAACATAGACGTTTAGCGTGCTGTCAGATCGGTCAGTTATGCATATATTTTGAATATATGCACAAAAAAACATGCTGCTGTGCATTAGATTTATATCAATTTCATATGGTTAAACTGCACACATATACATATACATATATATATATCTGTATATATATCATAGGTTTTTCATATATTTATTTAAGATTTCAATAGATTTTCCATGTATCGTATTTATCGATTAATTATCGATTTACTCATTATAAAATTTACTATATTGTGTGTCTATATGTAAGAAATAACTGCCCAAATTTTCATAGTATTTTCCTTTTTTTTTGCAGCTTTTATGCCATATATGTGTCCACTTGCATTTCCGTTTCCGTTTCCGTTCCTGTTACTATTTCTGTTTCTGTTTCTGTTTCTGTTTCTATTCGCTTATCTTTTTCCATTTCCATTTCCATTTCGTTTCTGTTAAATGTGTATAAAATAAGACGTCTTTGTAGGTACCTTGCGTTATGCTTGCTATGCGCCCCGCCCCCCATACCGTCTACGCCCCTTTTGCACGATAATCACAACATGTCCGCAAAGGAACCATAATGTTCATGGAATATCGGACGGCAGCATTCCTCGACGGCATTATATTTGTAGTGGCGATTGTGTCCAGTGTGACCGTAGCGTAATTTGTGGCTAGAAGTGTTGTTGTTGCTGTTGTTGTTGCTGTTGTTGTTGCTGCTGTTGTTGTTGCTGTTGTTGTTGCTGTTGTTGCGCTGATGCGCATGCGAATGTGGTTGATAATAGTGGATGGCATGGCATGAGGCAGTCTTTGTATTGTATTCCTGAAAACGGAAGAGAAAGAGGATGAAATTAGCATTTTGGAAACCGAAAAAGATCTAACTTATAAGATGTAAGCAGAGTTTATAAGTTCAGTCAATCAATCAATCCAAGAAGGGGCCTTGGCGGACCAGTGGATAGCGCACTGTCCCACCAAACAAGAGGTGCGAGTTCGAGTCATATCGATAATCCACTATCTTAAGAAACTGGGTAGGTTGGTTGCTTTCTTAAATCCTTCATACAGAAAACTCAAAATATGTGCTTAAAATCAAATTTTTCGAAACTTAAACTTGAGTATTATTTAAGGTTATGGGCGAACATGAAACTAACCTATAATATCAAACGCCAATGACTTAAAGTCAATAGCTTTTTTATTTGTGCACCGATTGCAATGAAATAAAGCTCATTCCATTTGAAAAATATATTTAGATCATAACTCTGATATCTGTCACAAT
Source organism: Phorticella flavipennis (assembly GCA_037040045.1). Classification (NCBI taxonomy): domain Eukaryota; kingdom Metazoa; phylum Arthropoda; class Insecta; order Diptera; family Drosophilidae; genus Phorticella; species Phorticella flavipennis. The sequence continues at coordinate 22,305 of JBANCY010000201.1, read as the reverse complement.
TTTCCATGATTTTTTTTAACAGAAAAGAACAATTTTTCTCAAATTTCAGCTTTTTCTCGTAAATATGTAACGATATCTCTGAAACTAATTGACAGATTTAAAACTAATGTATAGAAGGTTTAAGGGGCCTCGGTGGACCAGTGTATAACGCACTTTCCCATCAAAGAAGAGGTGCGATTTCGAGTCCCGTTCATGTTGATGGGCGTGACCCTCCTAAAAAAAACTAGGTTGTGGCGTAGGTCTTGAAATCCATCCACGTAAAAAAAAGGTTTTCAGTGAAGGAAGCAGAAAAAAAGTCAAATAGTGCTTAAGGCTTCGACCGATTGGGTTTGTTATGTTTGTGTTATGTTTGTTTGTTATTAATAATAATAATAATAATAGAAATTCAGAATTTCGACCTGTAATTCTAATCAACAAAATCTTCTCATGTGTAATCCATGACAACATGCGATATTAATTTTAGCTGAGTTTTGACTGAATGCTAGATGATGTATAGTCTAAAGGTCCTAGAGTCAATAAGCCCTGAATTTTAAACAATCCTAAAGATCTATTCAATTAGATTTTGATACCAAGTCAATGGCGATAACAATCTGAACTGTCCATCTTAAGCCTAAACCAATTCAGTTAGATTTCTGGCAGAACTATGGCTGCTGGAGGTATTACAACTTTAACTTCAAAAGATACTCAAAATCAAAGTTTAAAACTATACCAAAATTTAACAAATATCGCAAAAATTTAAAAAATATTTCTTTTCAGCAAAATATATTAACTTCCCTTGAATTTCAGTTGGTTTTTAAAGAAATTTCCAAAAAATGATAGCTTAAAATTTACTGCCTGACTTGAATCGTTTATGTGTCTGCTATCTGCTGTCTCTTTTCCTCCACTCCCCCTACTCCCCCTACTTCCCCTTACCATCTCTGTCTTCCCCTCTCTCTTTCTGCCACTTGCTTTATCTACCTTTGCTCTGTTGCCCCGTTGTCTGCCGCACAATGGACAACAAAATGTTGCCAAAATTGTCGCAACAAATTGCCAAAAAACGTTTTTGTTGCATTTGTTGTGTCTCCCATGTGTGTGTGTGTGCGTGTGTGTGTGTGTGTGTGTGTTGGCTGTGTGTAAATAACGCACATAAAGGCTTAAAGGTCGCCAGAAGTTGTTGTTGCCGCTGCTGGCCCTGAAGCCGCATACATAAAACGTACTTGTATATTATCAATAAATTGCATCTGACTGGCAACGCAGACAACGAGGCAGTTAGTACAATCCACTAACTAAAATATACACCAACTGGCAACACTGGCAGCCAGCACTGGCCGCACTGGCAACGCCCGCACCACCAGCACCACGGAGTCGCCTTTGTGCCTGCAGCGCCCACAATTACCTTTGGCCGTGCTCAGCTCGGGGTTCATTATTAAAAGGCTGAAAATGGAGAAAACCAAAATTTTCTGCCGCATTTCTCACTGGTGGCAGCTGCTGCCTCTGCCACTGCCTCTGCCACTGCCACTGCCGCTGCTGTGGCAACTTGTTCTAATTTATTTATTATTGCATCCATGTACAATATAATTTTATTGGGTGTCGTCTGGACACACACTGGCCGGGCCCACCCAGCGCTACTCAGCCCCCGGAGATCCCTCAAACCCTTTAGTCCTTGGAACTGGCTCTGCAGACAGGGCCGTGGCTCAGCTTGGCCGTCAAAGCGAGAGTTGCCAAGAAAGTTCCTAAAACTTAACTCAAATTTTGCATATATATTATTTTAAAAGAGTGTTGAGATATCCCTTAAATTCCATGTTAAGAGTTTGACTACCAAAATGATAGTTCTCTTCAAAAATCAAAAAACCATTCATTACATGTGTAATTTGAATCGTTTTACTATGACTCATGGTTTTTTATAATGGAAATAATGCCACAAAACGATTCTAAAAATTTCATAACAATCGATAGAGAAGTGCAGAAGCTCTATCATATGGAATGTGACAAAAGTGAACCAAAGGCGTCAACTTTCACTAGGGACAATGTCAGTTATTAGTTAAGCTAGAAACAATAAATTTGGTATATAAATTCATATTGGAGTTGTGAGCATTATAACATTTTTTTTTTTTCCTGTCAAGTCCCTTTCCCACTAAAATGATATTTTCCTTGACAGTTGCAATTAATGGATTTTAAAGTAAATATTTCAATAAAGATTTGTACAGCCTGATCTCAATAAATATTTGGTTTGAAGGGGCGGGAGATTGAAGGAGGCATGGCAGACCCCAAAAAGTATATATTTTCTTGATCACGATCAATAGCCGAGTCGATTTGTCAGTCTGTCTGTCCGTTAGTCTGTTTGATCGCGTCGATTTTCGAGAGTTTAAAGCTAGAGACTCATGGGGCCTCAGTACACTAGTGGATAGCGCATCTTCCGCCAAACAAGAGGTGTGGGTTCAATGCCCACACATGTCGATAGGCATGACCCTCCTAGAAAAACTAAGTTCAGGCGTGGGATTTGAAAGCCATCCACGCTAAAAAATTCTTCAGTGAACGAAGCAGAAATAAAGAAAAATAGTGCTCGAGGCTGTGACTCGATAGGGTTACCAGGACCATATAATAAACAAATAATAGCTATAGACTTCAAATTTGGTGTGAATATCCATACACAGGTTAAGTTCCGAGCAGTCGAAGATCCCCGCCTCCTCGTCCGATAATCGAATAATTCGTTTTTCATTAAAATGGCCATAAGATTTGCATTTATTAGGCTATCGGCTTTAAATTTGGTATATAGGGTTATGAATAGAAATAGAATGGATGGTGTATAGCAAAATTTTGATACACCCCTCAATATTCCCACAATTTTTATGCTAAAGTCATTCGCTCTGTAGGTGCCGCCCATAATTGATGCTTACAAATTATTGTTAAAGCAACCCTCGCAATTGCCTTGTCTTGCTTCGTTTTTCCGGCTTAAATTTGTGAAAAGTCAACGGGCTGCCAATTTGATACACTTGCCACACGCCGTTGCTCTTATGTGTGAGTGTGTGGGTGTGTGTGTGTGTGTGTGTGTGTGTGTGTGGGCGGGGGCGTGGCAGGCAGCATTTGACATTTGGCGCCAAAGTTATTAAGCGCAGGAGATTGCCAAAAGCGGCTTAAAGCAGCAGGCAAATGTATTACAAATGCGGCAAACAGTAGTACACACTGGCAGGGGGGGAGGGCATAGGGAGATCGACACATGTGCCACACATGCCACACACGCCCTCCCCCTCTCGGGCGCTGGCTTTAGAACATTTTGCAACTGGTTTTTGTTTTAAGTTTATTGATGTCGATGTGCGTTTTTCATGCCTCAGCAAACAGCGCCAAGCGCTGGACATTGCAACACAGGGGGCACGGTGTGGGGTAGTGGCAGGAGCGGTGGGAGGTGGGGGGACTGCCAAATCATATGGCAGACGAGTCTGCGACGTGACAAAACCCATTATAGATGCGACCACAAAGATAACACTCCAACCCAGGACACACGCCGGCTGGCTACAGGTGGTAGAATGAGTTGTGGCAGCCAAAAACTGAAGCAGCAGCCCCTCGCCCGAGTCAAAGTCAAAGGGGAAAGAGCAAGTGGTAGCACAAAGGGTGCGGGGGCAGGGCAGTGGCGCCCCCAGAGTGGGCGGGGGTAAGGGAAATAGTTACGAGACGCAGTCTGGGTCCACTCAGGGGTAGCTGCTGCTCCTGGTGATGGATGTGTGTAAAGCGTATGAATGGGCAATGAATATAGGCGTTGTCCAGGCAAAAAAATTGTAAAAGACCTTATGATACCCTGTAAAAATCATGACAGTCAAATGTGCTGCAAGCAACTGCAGCCAAAGCAAACCATGCAAACGAACCATGCCAAACGGCACAAGCAGAAGGCATTGCAGTGTGTGCAGGGTATGTCACAGTCGTTCAGCTATTGCTTAGCGTCCGTTTTTTGTGCAGGTTTATTTGACTTGGCTTGGTTTTTGGCTTGGTTCTTGGCTTGGCTGTGTGCGTTGCGTTTCATTTTGGCTCCTTTCATAAATTTCATTTTGTAACCATCAAAAAGTTAAGTCAACGATAAATTGAATGGCTGCATGATTGACTGAATGAATGAATGAACGAATGAAGCGCAGCGCATGCTGCTTGCGGGGTATGGGGCATGGAGGAGGCAAAGGACATACAGGACACGGAGGGTTGCCCAAGTTTTGGCCTGTCTGAACTGGCTTGTCGGTCATTGTGTGCGGCTCGTTGCTTGTCCAGACAGATAAGGCAGACATACACCCACACACCCACACACACACATCGTTATAGGAATATATTTATATATATATATTATATATAGAAGTTATCAAAAAGCGTCAATATAAATATAAAAGTGACAACAAGAGCAACAACAAAAGTCAAAAGCCATCAAAAAGCGTCATTGAACCCTTAACCAGTCACTTCCTCACTTCCTCTCGTTGCCCATAACTATCCCAGTGTGTATAGGGGCGGCAACGGGGCGCCTAGCCTTTGTGGGCGTGCCAGACACAGGCATATGTGACAAAAGCGCACAAAGCCCATGAAAACCTTAAATTAACGCATATTTCTTAAAGACTTGGACAAAAGTTGACAAACAGCCCGCAAGATGGGTACCATTGATGCACCTGTTACAGCTAGACACCACTAGACACCGCCACGCCCCCTTCCGCCCCTCTAGCGCACATCAAACACGGCACATTAAGTTTTAAGCGTCTGTTAAAAAAGTGTTGCCTACTTTTCAGCGCTTCGAAAGTTTTGTACCAAAAAATACGCGGGAGCAGGTTATGTTTTTTGGCGTTTTCCCTTGAATTTTGTTGCATGAAAAGGCGTTGGCGCTGCAACTGCTGGAAAATTTTTGACAGCTCATAAATTGACGTCACGGGTGGTGCCGGGCGGGGCGCTACGTGCAGCGGCCATGTGCAGCACGAGGCAGGAGGCAGGAGCTGTTGTCTGCCTTCGCTTGGAATGCGCACAGTGTGCCAAGCCCAAGTAAACATACACAGCAACACACACTCGCACACACACTTACACACACACACACACACTAACACACACACACACTCACACTAACACACACTCACACACGCACACACATACGCACAACCAGCTGGTCACTTTTGTTGTTGCTTTTGTTGTTTGTCCGCCGTTGTTTATATTCCGCGAAATGAAAGTGCCGGAGAGCCTCTCCCGGCAAAGAAAAGTAAAGGTACGGCAAGCCAAACAAAAGCCGTTGCACAAATATAGGTGTGAAGCACCAAAAACAACAGCAACAATAAACAACAAGCACAACATCAAACAAAATGGCAACACTCGACATGCCCTGCAATTCAACACAACAACATGGGGTATAGCCAATGTCATCTATGCTGTGTCTCTACTGACTTTTACCTACATTTTTTGAAGCACCTTAATGTAATATTTAAATATTTAATATTCCTAGATTCTATACATAGTTTTTTAGCCATAAAAAGTTACAAATTTTACGCCAAATGGACATCACTTGCAACTCGAAAAAGATTGCAATCAAAATAAGTTAAATGTTTATGGAACCATTTACATTTACTTATTTAGTAGAAAGGATCTCGTAAGAGGCGAAGTACTGGTCCGTCAGGCCATGAGCCATCGTTCGGAATAGATGGTAATCAGAAGCATTACCACGAACGGGTGGTGTAGGACTTTCCAAAGAAGTGCATCCAAGTAAGTTTTAACAACCCGACTAACACGTGTTCGAGCGTTGTCGTTCTGCAAAAATTACTTTATCATATCTATCCGAAAATTGCGGGCGTTTTTCTTGCAATGCTCGGCTCACACGCATCAATTGTCGTCGGTATGCCTCCGCCGGGAAAGTCTCGTTTGGTTTCAGGAGCTCATAACAAATGACGCCCAGCTGATCCCACCAGATATAGAGCATGGCTTGGAATCATGGATATAAGGTCACGGCGTTGATGACAATGTGTGGCCGGAAAGTGCGTTGTTTACAATTGATAGACCAAGCTATAATATAATACATTAGTGCGTGTAATTTACTCAGGGTGATCGAAAGCAACACACATTTATAATGATATACCTTAGAAAACCTTCAAAACTAATCACAGATCTTCAAAATCAACACAATGCATTTATGAACACGGAAAATCTCTCTGTTTATCGAAAAGTAATACAAGACATTTATCTAAAAAGCACAAGACCTTAACCTATATCAAAGTCGAGTGGGCTGGTTTTCAAAATGTTAAAAAACGACAGGTAATATTATATAATAGGCAGTAATATAGCAACAAAACGTTTGGCCTTTTGGCCCTGAAGTTAAGAGAAGTCCCAAGGGACAATACCATTTGGGGACTAGAGAAAAGCTTTACAACGATATGACAATATGTTTTTAAATTCCTTTGGAATCTAAACTCTTCCTATGCCTAGCTTTAAGTGGCTTTTGGCTGCAAACACTCTACCCGCTAAGCTTATTGAACACGGGGCATCTGCTAGTCCATCATATGTGGCATTGTGGCACGTTTGCAGTCAGTTTTACTTGCACAGTTAATGAAGCGCGTGTCGCCCCCAAAAATAAAATAACAAAAATATAACAACAACAATTTTTCGCGCGTTGTTTTATTAGCCGTGGCAGCAACAACAACAACAACAACAGCAACGGCAACAACAAATATGGCCGCCAGATGTATGGCTGCTGCAGCGGAAACGGAAACTGATTGTGCGGTTGACATTTGGTCACCTGCCGTGCAACGCCCCGCCAGTTACTGCTATCTACTGCCTCCTACCACTCCCCCTCCGCCTGCTGCCCCCTTCTGCCACCTTCTGCACCCTTCTGCCCCCCGCACAGTGGCACTTCAGCATTGTCCTGTGGCATTTTTCAACTAAATCTCATCTCATTAAGAGCGCGCGTTTCGCACGCGACTTTCCAATCAGCCAACCGTTTGACATTTTTTTTTGCTGTTTTTGTTGTTGTTGCCTGCCGTTGATTAAGCAAAGTTGGCTGCGGCATTTGTGGCATTTTGTTGCCTGTGACTGAAACTGTGACTGTGACGGTTACTGTGACTGTGGTTGCGGTTCTGGCTGGTGACTGCGACCACGATATCTCGTCAATCGTTTTGTTTGTTTGCCAACAAAAAACAAAAAAAACCAAAAAAAAAAAAAAATTGACTTTGAGATGCTTTTGCTGGGCCTGATTGATGTGCCACAACGCAAGGACGAGCAGCAGAAGTTTCGGTGGGTGTGCGTGGGTGTGTGGCATGCGGCATGGGGCATGCGGCATGAGGCATGTAGCTTGACTAACAGCCTTTTGTTTTGCGCTTTTGACTTGTTGTCGATGTCGCTTGCATTTAACTGTCGCCCAGTTTGATTGAGGCGTCTGCCCAAAAAAAAAAGCCAAAAAAAAAGCCAAAAAAACTATTGCCAAAAGGCCGCATTGAATTGATGTCTCTTCTCTATGCCTGCGTGCGTGCCACGATTTGAGTTTTTACTTGCCACAGCCGGCGGTGATGCCATTGACTTATCCGTCGAACAGTTCAATCTATTAGAGAATCAAAGCCAGCGGCTATAACTGAGCTCTTAACGATTTCAATGTTGAAACTAGTAAGGGTGGATTATCAATCGATTCGCCGAAAATCGGATACTCTTACCATGAAATCTACTTGATTCAAAAGCCAACTGCTGCATGTAAAATGGAAGTAGGGATATTTCTTGAGTCCATGAGCTGATCGATTTGAAATTTGAGGAATCTTTAGACAAACAAGACTTCTATGTGTATAGAACAGTTCTTGGCCTTAGCTTAAACCATTTTGAAGATAGGCATATAGAAATACCTTATGGTACAAGGCACCTATTCGGCTGATTTCAAGAAGTGTGTTTAGGTATTGACAAAAAAAGACTGAGGACCAAATTTACTCAAAAACTCGATAGACAAAGAAAACTTCTATGTATATGGAACCGGCTAACATTAGCTAAAGCAATTTGGGATATAGGAATATAAAAATACCTTATCATACAAGGCACCTATCCGTCTGATTTCATAAATTGTGTTTGGATCTTTACAAAAAAAAAGATTGAGAACCAAGTTTACTCAAAAACTCGATAGACCAAGAAGACTTCTATGTGTATAAAAAAATTCTCAGCATTAGCTTAAACAATTTGGAAAATAGGAATATAGAAATACCTTATGATAGAAGGCACCTATCCATCTGATTTCAAGAGGAGGACAAAAGATGACTATGGACCAAGTTTCATAAAAAACTACGAGCGCGGAGAGACTGATAGACATGGACCAACGGGAACCTTTGAGGCTCTACAAATCTCAGCACAAATTGTATATACTATATACTAGGCAAAGCTTATAATTACACCCCTTCCATCTCTCTCCACCCCCAAAAACGTAGCTATCAAAATACTTAAAGCCAGTTCACTGGGCTGTGGCACATAGAATCCCTTTATATCGCTGCTGCTCCCATTCCGCCCGACTTTGTTGCCGATAATTTAATGGTCTGCCATTTAATCTGCATTGAATTTATTATCTCGGGCACGAAATTAATCTTGATATGTGGCCCGCTTATGGCGACGTTTTCACTGACAAAAATAGCTAAAAAGCAGCGCAAAGCACGCTCCCTTCTAGCCTTTAGCCGCTAGCTAGACATAGCTATGTCTCTGTCTCTGTCTCTGTCTCTGCCAGCATCTGCTGTCTCTGTCTCTGTCTCTGTATCCGTTCTTCTTGTATATCTCATAAAAATTTGCAATTGCTGGCAACGCATCTGTTCTCCAAGTGTCTCTAAATCTTTAAAGAATTATTTACTACAGTTTTTCTTGCGGCCCGCAGACGACGCAGTTTGGAAAACCACAGCAACAACAACAACAACAGGATGGTAGCAAATGGTGGGTGATTCGCAGACAACCCCCAGATCTGGAACGCATTTTCAGTCCAAGGCTGACAATGTCACGCCAACAACATCACCAACAGCAGCAGCAACGGCAGCAGCAACCACCGAATCCTTGAGCCACCGTTGAGCCACCCTCATGTTATTGCGCTACGCTTGCCATTGTCCGCTTTACCCCCGATCCCTGTCTCGGGGTCTCGGGGTACCGGGTTCCCATTGCCTATGCCTGTCCTGGCTCCAGCGAACACCCATACCGTCTTGGCTCTTGGCGCCCTGCCAGCGCACACTGGTGCTAAAGCAATTTATACTCCACGTAATTGCTCAATTTAGTTTATGAAGAACGACAATTGATACGTTAGAGTCGAGCATTACCAGAGAAACGGCCGCAATTTTCGGATAGACATGACTAAGTAATTTTGCAGTAGGAGAACGCTCGACCGCAAGTTAGTCGGGTTGTTAAAACTTACTTGGAAACACTTCGTTGGAAAGTTCTACTCCACCGCCGTATAGATCAGACATTGCTCCTTCTGATTACCATCTTTTCGGATCAATGGCACGTGGCTTGGTTGAGCAGCACTTTACCTCTTACGAGGAAACAAAAAAAAAAAAAATAGAACGATACATGGATCGTCCCAAAAGACGAACTGTTCTTCCGAGTTGGTATCCCAAAATTGACAGAAAGTTGGCAACAAGTATTAGCTAGCGATGGGCAATAGGTTGAATATTCGATCTGTAACCATTTTTGGCCTAATAAAGCCTCAAAGTGAGAAAAAATAACTCATAAATCAAATTTCAACTCATGTATTATATGGATATGGTGAAGACTCCCAAAAACTACCTAAAGAATCAGGTAGGAAGTAATAACAAGGGCTATGTATATTTGTGTCCCTATCTATCTGAATGAGGGCAAAGTATACCATCAGGCCACATTATTTACTGTCGAAATTGGCTGCATCACATCTTATAGCTATAGAAATAAAATACGCCCATATTTGCCAATTTTTGAAACGCATTTCTTCACACTCTTAACTCTCTCTATGATCTAAATTTCCACAAAATTTCAGCCAGATCATTCCATAAACATAGTGACTCGATGACATATGTACAACTGGCCCACTGTGCTGAGCACATTGTGGCGTTGCCTTGTCTCGAAATATATTATGTTATGTCTCCGGCTACCCGACTACTACGGGCGCCAACAGTGGGTTAAGGTTTCTTACTGTTTTTTCCTCTTTTGCTCGTAATTGTTGAAGGGCATGTGACGGCCATACAGTGTGCCCAATCCCAAGCCCCCACTCCATGCCCCAAGTTGAGGCCCCAAGCTCCAAGCTCAACTAAAAATCTGTACCAAGTTTGGCCAAAGCAATTTCTATGTCACTCGCTGTTCCAGTCACAGTCACAGTCGCAGTCCCAGTCTCTGTCACAGTCTCGGTCTCAGTCCCAATCCAAGTGCCAAACTACGAGTCCAACTATGTCTCCAACTCCAGCTCCAGCTACAGCTCCAACTCCAGCTCCAGCTCAAGTCGCCTGTCGCAGTGGCTGTCGTCTTGCTGGCCATCATTCAATTTTAATCAGCATGGCTAAATCTCGCTGGCCAGACAGGACAGCTCCGTGGAGCCAGCCAGTAGCTGTACGGAGTTTCAGCTACGATTTCTGGCCGGGGCTCCATGTCAGACCCCTCTACCTCTGGCCAACCACTCTCACACTCTGCTGTCTCGTGTTGCTTATCGAAACTGGCAACTTGTGCGTCGAATTTGGCAAGCAAAATAAAATTAAATGAATTGAAAGCCAGTCTAGCAAATGGCTACGACTAGCAGATACCCTATAGTTGCCATAAACAAGCCAAATATATGCTAAACTGGCTAGAAATACTTCAACTTTTGCTTTAAGTCTTGTGCATTTTCCATGGCTCTTTGGGAAAATGTCTGTGCTGCATGTAATAAGCGGGGGAAAATTCAAAAAGAAAATCAAAATGAAAATTAAATGCAACAACAACAACAACAACTGACAAATTGAAATGCTTTGTGCCATTTTGTGAAGCGCTTTTTGCATTCTGTGCCATTTGCTCATTTCTTTTATTATGGCTAAGTGAATGTTTATGCCCGATTTGCCTCTGCACATGTGACCGACGGAGCCACCGATGGAACCACCAAGCCACCGGGCCACCTCCCTAATGTCCATCGAGTTGACCTCCGTCTCTGGCCAAAGTCCTGAGCATTTGAAATCCGTTTTCCATATTTGCCAACAGACGACGACGTTTGGCATTTGATGTGAACCTGATTTCATTTCATTTCGACTTGCAGCTCTTTTCTTTTCTCCACTTTTCTCATTTCTTTTACCCACTGTGCCCCACTGTGCCCCATTGTGCCCCACTGTGCCCCTTTTGCTTTATTAGCCCCGCTCACAAGTTTTGAATTGTTTTGTTGTTGCAAGCGATTTGGCAACATTTAAACGATTTTCAAGCGACTCCGCGGCTCGGGTTAAGGCATCACCAGTGTTGCCACATGGCAGCACATGCTGCCACAGACAGTCTCTGGCTACCCAAGAGGGGGGCAGAGAGGGTGGCAGAGGGGGACAGAGAGGGGTCTCTGCTGTCAAATCGACTGTGCACAAATCGTTTCAATATCGAGTTTTTGGCTTGACTCGACACTCTGCCACGACGACAACAGAAAGCAGAGCCAGAGCAGTCGAGTGTATGCTGGGCTCAGGAGTGGTCGGTGGTCCTACAGGGGTGTTGGTGGTGGTGGACATGGGGAGGGCATGGGGTAACTGGACGCATGCCACATGAGTCCACATGTGGCTCGTGTAGCATGCGGCCAAAAAGCTGGCAAAAGTATTCGATTTTTGGCCAAAAACGAATGCAATTGAATATATGAGTTCATTGTATTATTCAAAATGTGCCACGAATGAATAAATAGTTGTGGCATGAATGAATAAATACGTTTACGTCCGAATGAATATTTACTTGAATCAAAATGAATCAAACGCAAAGTAATTGGAAATATGTTAACAAATATAGCGCTGTGGCACGAGTCATTGAATGAATACTTAAAACAATTGAATCGAATTATAAGTGAATAAAATTAAATGAAATCAGTGCAAATATAAATTGAATAATATGATTCGAATGGTTTTATTTATATGAATACTTTAATTGTTAACGAATTTAAGCTTAAATATGGCATATTTTACGCATGCAAATGAATGAATTTCATTATGAATACTTTAAGATCTTTGAGTGTGTTGAATACATATATAAATGCCTACACTCAAAGCAGAATATGAATGAAAGTAAGTGAATTCAAAAAGTACGCAGTTGTTGACTGAGTTTTAATGTAATACTGAATCTATTAATTTGAATCTATTTTAATTTGAATACAATTATGAATACTTTGTCATTTTGCTTGAAAAATATTCAATAAACAAATGCGAAAAGCAATTGATGCTTGACAAATGAGACGTTCTAGCATTCAAAACACGATCATCGAACATACATCACACATTTGTCATTATTTTGAGTGTATTCATGAATACTTTGCAAAAAATTCACTGTGCAAAAATAGTGAATAAAATATGCGTAGAGCAATTGATGCACAACAAATTAAAAGTTCTTGAAAACGTGGTTTGAATAATTTCCTTAAGAACCTATTAAAAATTTTGGCATAATTTTGAATGTATTCATGAATACTTTAACAAATACTGAATAAATAGATGTGTATAACACTGGATGCTTATCAAAATGAAAGCTTCTGAAACCGACTAATTTTGTCGAGAAATCTCTAAATATTTTGGTATATTTTTGAGTGTATTCATGAATACAAAATATATAAACTTTAAAATTTTGCCACACAAAAATGTAAAATTATTTAAAATATGATTTAAGTAGATATAGTTGGGCTTAAATCTAGTTATGAATACATTTAATATTCACATTGATGATTTTGAGTGCACTCATGAGTATTATACAAAATATGAAGTTTATGAATAGTTGAATTACATTTAAGCGCAAGCAAAACAATGAATCCAATTGTGCTTACTTCAATTTCATGGTGAATACTTGAATTTTATGATGAATACTTTGAATATTCAAGTTACAAAACTTTTAAATAGAAACATGTCAAAGGCAAAAATGGAGTAGGATGAATATGTAATGATGACTTGAATAATTTTGAGAGGAATAAACTGAATAACCTTTGAAAACACTCATGAGCTTAAAAAAGATGTTTATAAAAAAATTCGACTAATTTAACCCATACAATAAACTCAGTTGTGCATGAATACCTTATGTGAATACTTTGAATACACAAAGTGAGTCACTTTTGAATGAATTCTAAGTAAAACCTTGTAACTTTAATAAGCAACAATTGATATGGTCTTTCAACTTGTTGTAAGTTTCTGAAGTATGAGTGTATTCATGAATACATGCCCAGCCGTGGATGAGTACTCGTTAATACATGTATTACGATAATTGAAATTTATGTTTAGCGCGGCTAACAGATGCTTTTGAATGCTGCTACAAAACGAGTGTTGATGGATTCACATGGGTTCTACTGAGAGTTCCGGAACTCTGCCCATGCCCAAACTCGGCTCCGGGTGCTACGTTGATGCAATATTTCGCATGCTACTTAACACTTGAGGCAAATTAGTTGCGCCTCGGCACAAATTCGACAATAAATCAAAGCAACAACAACAACAACAACGAGTCGCATTTTGCAACAGATTTTTTATGGTGCACAGAAACGTGCGCCCTGCGGATGCGGATGTGAGTGTGTGAGTGTATGAGTGTGAATGTGAATGCGGATGTGTACAAAACTTGAGCCCTGAGCCTGCTGCGTACGAGTCTCTGGCAAAGTCTTTAGGCAAAGTGTCGAGTGTTTGCCAGGTCGTTTGGTCCACCCTAATACTCAGTCATGCTCTGGGACTTAGTCGACGCTGTCGTCTTGCCGGGTCTGTGCGACTGTCTGTCTGTTTGTCTGTCTGTCTGTTTGTCTGTCAGGGTCTGTCTAGGCTGCTAGCTTAACGACGACGACGACCCTGTCGAATGCACAAAGCGCACGCACAATTGTGCAAATTGACAGATTTATAACAAAATGCAATGAATAACAGCATTATTCACATTATTCGTATACAGAATGAGTGCAGAAAGAGATGGCAATAGCGTGCTAGAAGGAGACAAAGAGAGGGGGGTGGGGTGTGAACTGAATTGGGAATTTCAGTCGTATTGAGTTGAATTGGCGAGTGCTTGGCTTTCGCCAGCAAATCGATAGAGGGTGGAACAAGTTCCAAGGGTGGACAGGCGGACGGACTGCCAGACAGACCGACTGCATCTTAGGCCGAAAAGTCTTTTAATGCTGATATTGGGATTTCGATTTCAACAGCCGCCTTAATGGTCAAAACTCACACTCACACTCATATTCACACACTCGCACACTCATATTCACACACAATCTTAATCCCTGTGCAAATGGGGGCATGTGCATTGTTGTTGTGCCTCTTCAAGCTGCCCAAAACTGTTCCCACATAGCCCACAGCTGCCGCCGCCGCCGCCGCCGCCGCCGCCGCCGCCGCCGCTGCCGATGATGATGATGATGCGGTTCGAATCCGGCATTACCCCAGTTTCTGCCTCAGCTCCAGCTCCAGCTCCAGCTTCGGCTCCATCACCAGCTTCTGTTGCAGTTGCAAGTGAAAACATTTCCCGAAAAAAGCGAGAAACCCACAAAACTAAAATAAATCTATGAAGTTCAATCAGTTTTAATTGATTCATTTTCTGGCTTAGGGGTTGAGCGGGTAGATAATGTTCTTGTTGCCCCTTAATAAATTTATTATCTTGGGAATGGAATATGTGTTGCGATACGCTATCTAGCTTGCCCTCTCTTTCGCACACTCGCGTGCCCTCTCTTTCGCCCGGAACGGAAGTGCCTTGTTGATTTGAAATGGAGCCAGGGGTCTGGGCCAAGCCGCAAATTTATTATGATTAAAGTTGAAAAGTTGAAATTGATGCGGCGCAGCAGGGCACAGGGCGCAGGGCACAGCACAGGGTGGCGCAGGCACAACAAAAAAACGAAAGAAAGAAAGAAATGCCAAAAAAAAAAAAAAAACAACCAAAACGATAACGATAACGATGACGATAACATTTAAGCGCAAAATATGCTATGACAGCAGCTGATTGAAACTTAAGCACTTTGCCTTTGCAATGATTGATTGTCACAATTTGCCCAGCGAAACTTAAGCAGTTTCTTACTGTTGATTGATGAGTTGATTGACTAAAAACAGCAACTTGCTGCTTCCACATTTAAATACAAAATATGCTTAACGAAAATATGAAATTATATCAAGCCAGTTTTCACTAAAATGAATGATTAACTAATGCTTGAGTTAACGATTTATTAACTTATGAATACACAATTGATTGATTTAACATTGTTTGCAATGATTGCAACATTTGATTGAAAATAATGAAACTAAAGCACTTTTTGTTTGAACATTTGATTGACTGTTGATTGATGAATTGATTGACTGATAACTGATAATGAGTAGGAGTACATTTAATTATACAATATGTTGCATATCAAAACAATGAAAGAACTTGAAAACCTTTTTTTATTATCGAAATAATTGTTTGATTACTGATTGATATAACGATTTATTAACTGATCAACAAACGATTGATAGATTGATTTATTAATTCATTTTTAACAATAATTATAGCAATTGACTGCTAAATATATGTTATGGAACTTAAGCACTTTTTGCTTAAACGTTTGATAGTTGATTGATAAATTGATTGACAGCAAATTGTGCCTAACAAATTTGATATAGTAAGTAAATAACTTTAATCATAAGCATAAATATAACTCTCAATTACAAAATTTATCTACAAAATATACAATAATTGTTTTGGTTAAGTAGTTGATAGACCGATTGATTGCCTTATTTTAGCCTTTTGAACAAATGATTTGTCAAATTGAAAATTTGCTAATCAGATTTATTTGCTGATCGATTGCTTGATTGTCCTTGGAACATTTAACTTTTAACTTAAATAATTGACTGTCTAATGATGTATGTTAGCTTGATGCTCTGAAATTACGTTTGAGTAAATCAAACATATTTGTTTAAATGAATAATTGATTGACTGACTCTTAACTGTTCCTTTTTTAGAAACTTAAAAACTTCTATTAAATAATTCAGCGATTGATTCATTTTCCTTAATTAAAACATAAGCATTTTTCACAGAAGAGTCTAATGATTGATTGACTGACTCTTGATTGTTCCTTTCAGAAACTTAAAAACTTCTAAGATTCACCGATTGATTGATTCAATTTTCTTATTTGAGAGATAAGCACTTCTCGTATACAACACTAATAGACCAATGATTGATTGACGTTTGGACTGCATTTGATTGATTGCTTAACATTTCTATGTACTCACCATAACAATGCTCCATTTCTTGCATATGTTACGTAGCGCCTTTTTGTAGCATCACGGTTTCATTGTCCAAAAGTTCTTTTTGGGTTTTGCTCCGGTGCCCATTGCCACGGTGGCTGCCACCGCTGACGTTGCACCACTGCTGCCGGCGCCATTCATCGATACCATCGAACGGCCAGAGGCGCGTTGTTGATCCGCCGAGCAACGACGCGGATAGTTGAAGGGCGACAAGGAGCTGCCGTTGACACCGCCAACGCCACCGCCGCTGCAGCCATTGGCCTCGGACATGGTCACGTCCATGGTGAGTGGCATATTCATGCCGCCGCCCATGCCCATGCCCATGCCCATACCCATACCCATGCCCATGCCTGCAATGCCCTGATCCTCGCCACAGCTGGCCATGCTGCTCTTCGATGTGGATGTGCCCGACGCTGTCGAGGATCGGCAGCTGCGCAGGTTGTGCGGCAGTGTGTTGGTGTGTTGTATGTGGTTGTTGTTGTTGTTGCTGTGAAGATGATGCTGTGCCAGCATGTTGGGATTATGGCCATGACTGTGGCTGGTGGGCGTGGCCGTTTTGTAGTAGCGCAAACTCTCGTTGTAGCTGGCGCCGCTGCTGCTGCCGCTGCCGCTGAATCCGCTGTCGAGATCGCCCTCATCGAACTCCGGATTGATGCAGCTGCTGTGCGCATGATCCTTCAGCTCCATGCTGTTCAATGTGTTCGACAGATTCTCCATGCTGACGTGTGAGGCTGTGCTCGAGTTGGAGGCGGCACTGGCAGCGGCACCGCCGAGCAGACCACCGCGTCGGGGTCGCTGGCTCGTCGTGGCCAAAACGCTCTTGGCCGGAGCCGAGGAGTTGACCACGGCGCTGCTGGTGATGCTGCTGCTGTTGCTGGCCTCGAGCGGCAAATCGTTGGCGCCAGTGCCGGCGGGTCCTGCATGGCTGGGACTAATGTCCGGCGGGGTTGGTGGCATTATGAGCGCTTCCAGTGACAAATTCAGCTCGTCCAAAACACGGAAATGATTGTGTTGGACACGACGCAGCTCCTCCTTGACATTGCCGGCACTCGAGGTGGCAATGCGATTATCGGACAGAACTTTGCGTATCTTCTGATCGTTGACCTCCTCGTACAGGTTCTCGGTGGTGCCGTAGCGTGTGGTATACGTGTGTCGGTCCCGCTCCTCGGCGCTGGGCGAGGAGGACGTCGACTGGCCGCTGTGTGACGAGGATTTGGAGCGAAAGCTCTTGGCCAACAGAGCGCGGATGGAGTTGCGCGGCGGACTCTTCGAATGGGCATGATGACCACTGCCAGCCTGGGCGGGCACATTTGTATGGCACTTGGCTGCGCCCGGCTCATAGTAGGCATAGGAGTAGACATGGTTAAAGGGCGCTGAGGCAGCAGCCCCACCGCCACTCGCACCACCGGCAACGCCGGCATTCCCAGCACCAGCGCCATTGTAGGCAACGTGCAGCGAGGGCGTTGACGACATGCCACCGGCGGAGGAGCCAGCGCCGTGCGAGGGCGTTGCACTGCTACTGCTGGGCGTCATGACGCCGGCGGCAAAGCCATAGTCGAGCGACGAAGTCGACGACGAGGACTGTGTGTTGGTGGTGGGCTCAAAGCGCTCCATGGTGGCGGCAATGTTCTTGCGAGACCATTTGACCTGAAATGTTAGCAAACGGAGGAAACCAAGGGAAGGACAAAGGATTATAGAGTATGAGCCATGGCAGAAGCAGTTGGAACTCACCTGTTGTTCCACGTCCATTTTGTGATTGCTGCGTCGACTGTGATTGCCGCGTCGTCGTCGTTCCGTGAATGCCTCACCGTGGGCACCCTGTAGCAGCACCAGTTCGCCATTCTGCTGCGAGGATGAGGACGACGACGAGGGCGGCGGTGGCATGCAGAACTCAATGCTGTCCATGTCATCGGGAAAGATGAGATCGCCACGATGTGCGCCATGATGATGACCCATTGTGGCAGCACCCATGCCCATGCCCAGGCCCATGCCATGGCCGCCCATCTGATGACGATGTCCACCATGTGCATGAGCATGGGCATGACCATGACCATGACCATGACCACTCATGGTCAGTTGATTGCGCTGCAGATGACGCATAGAACCAAGTCCTCCTGGTGCACTGTGGACAGCTGCCACAGCTGTGGTCTGTTGATGCTGCTGCTGTTGTTGTTGTTGTTGTTGCTGCTGCTGCTGCTGAAGCGGATAATCCGCCGGCGGAGGCGGCACAAAGCTGGAAAATTGTGGCGAAGAGCAACGATTTTGATATTTGCTGGCGGCGGCGGTGGCGGCGGAATTGCTGCTGGCGGCGCTGCCCGGAAACATGTTGCTGCCTTGAGCTGAGCCGGAGCTGAGGCTGGAGCTGAAGCTGAAGATGTGCCTTTGGTTGTTGGTCGGTAACGTATGGATATGGCTTTGCTCAGGCGCTGTCAAAGCGCATCAACTGCAAAAGAGAAAGAGAAAGCAGGAGAGATGTGATGAGTGAAAGAGCCGGAGAAACAAAGCCATTAATCAGCGTTGGAATTGAAAGCGTTACAAATGCGCATGCGGGCGGATGGCTGCCGGAGTTCCAAAAAAAAAAAACAGTAAAGGAGGACGCGGGAAGCGGAACGGGGGACAGAGGGGACGGAGGGGTCTGTCGGCGAGCAGCAACGACACATGACTGACATGCCATGCCAAAATCCCACAAATAAAAGCTGGAATTATGAGCTTTACCCCGGCACTGTGTGCAGCGAAAAACTCCCAATCTCCCAATCCCCCAATCCCGATCCCAATCCCAATTTATTTATGCGACCGCCAAACAAAACATTGTTGCTGCTGACACAACAACAACACGCATGTAAAACATTTGACGCTGGCATCCCAAGACCCAGTTCCCAGTGACCAGCTACCAGCTCCCAGCTCCCATCTCCCATCTCCCAATGCCCTGCGCCCTGTGCCCAGTTCCCACTATCCACTCAATGCCCGCTCAGCGCTGGCCACTCGACGAATGCCATAAAACAGCATTAAAGCTATTAACAGCGCACAGCGTGCAAACGGCAAAGTTTTCTGCATACCCTGTAAAAACCATAGCAAAGTCAGTGGCTTCACTACACAGGAAGCCAGCTTGGCGCCAATTCAACTTGCAAGATCACAAGCAAGCCGTAAAATAAAGCAAACTACAGACAATACAGGGTATTTGATAGTCTATCAATTGCACACACACCCATCTTATACACTTTTCTTTCGTTTTATATTTTCTTCATGCTACTTGTGCGTGTGTGACTGATAGCAGAGCCAAAAACCGAGATCCGTCCTCTATCTGCCTCCGGGTGCATACCCTATACCCCTATACCGCCGCCACGCCACGCTGCTAATCCGCTCGCTGTTGCCCCGCTACCCCGCTCACCCCCTTCGCCAATGGCCACCCACTTTTATGAGCGTGACCATAAATCAATCAGAGCACAAGGCGCAGATCCCCTTTAAGAGCCGCTGTGTTTGTAGAGTGCCAGGGGGAGCCAGGGGCTTGGAGGGGCAAACAAACTACGGCTAATCCTTGAGGCAGCCACAGACGGCGCTGCGAGAGCCTCAGTTCCATTCAAGGGCACGTAATGTGCGTGTTCAGCAAAATGTTAGACTGGCAGTTACGCTGTAAAGCTCAAAAAGTTGGAACTATTTGGTATTTAGAAGCACTTGAAGACTAAATTATTTACATATATTCCAATTTTAAAACAGATCTTGAGATCTTTAAGACAAACATTGATTACTAAGAATGTTATGAAACTATACTGAAAATTTCAACAAGATCGTATCATAAACTCGGCAGTTATAGTGTATATATTCTTATTTTTATAAGATATATGAAAAAAGGAAGAAAAAAACCTTATATCATGTGCCCAACTTAACATAAACTTTTAATTTAAAGTTTGTGTTTGATGACTATGTTATGAAACCATACTGAAAAATTCAGAGAGATCTGTTTATATACTTGTAAGTTATAGTGTCCAGACACATAAGGTAATAATATTTTATAGATATTCTCATTTTTATATAATCTTTAGAATAAATTTATAAACTTTATAAAATTTGCCTAACTTAACATAAGTATTTTATATACAATTTATACATTTATGAGTATGTCATGAGACTATACGAAAAATTTTAGAAAGGTTGGATAATATACTGAGAAGTTATTGTAGGAAGTTGCCCTATATTGAGCAAAAGGCAAAAAAATGTATTATCTATTTGACTGTAAAAGCAGGACACAAAATATGTGGCATATAGCTTCAGCTATATAATATTTTTTAAATTTGTACTACCATGGCTCACCTTCATAATTCGAAAAAGGCGCATAACAACTACAATTTTTCGATTTTGGATTTGATTTTCACATGATATGTTCTAAATTGTATGTTTTACTGATACTGAAAATTTCAGAGCAATCAGGGATACAAAGAGTTCATAAAATATAGTTCATATGTCAAGATGGTTCATAGTGCAGAGCTTCGTTCCATTTAATTAGCATTTTAGCATATCCTAAACAATATATACACTTATTCATATCAAAGTATACACAACGTTGGCATACCCTATCAATATACCCACTTAAACAGGGTATCAGGAAATATAGCATTTCCATTTGCTCAGTTGCATGTTGCACAGATTTCTTGTTATTGCAATACTTCAGACACTTTTGGTATTTTTATATTTTCGGTATTTTTTGAGTATTTTTTTAGTTTTTAAATTGCACACAACAATAACAACAATCAGATTTCGGGCAACGAGCAATCATTTCACTCCGCTCACGCTGATTGATATATCAAATTGATAGCCGTGCCAAAAATGGCTAAAATATTTAGTTGGTTTTAACAATTTTTTGCCGGCCAAAAGGAAAAAATCGACTCCTTTTGGCTCAAACCTCAAACGGGCAACCATTGAATTCTAAAATCCAAACCAACACCTGAACTACACACACACACACACAGTGTTGTTCTGTTAGCATTTGTTAGCTTTTTTTGGCTACAAATTTGTTTCGTTTGTTTTTGGCTTTCTCTGTTTCTATGTTAGCGGGGCGGCTGGGGGTGCTGAGGGCCGGGCAGTTGTTGGCAATTTTTTGTAGGCGATTGCATTTCATATGCAAATTTTAACGAGTTGTTTGTGGTCTTGTATAGACGCCTGCCCCAACAACAACAACAACAACAACAACAGCAACAACACCAACAGCAACAACAATAAGAAGAACAATTTGGCGTTTATTTGCAGGCAACATTTTTGATTTGGCTGATTGAGTTTGGCCATGTCGAAAGTAGAAATTGTTGAAAAATGGCCAGAAAAAGGCAGAAAAAAAGAAGTAGCTGGAAAAAACAAATGATGGGTGCACCGAAATGGCTAAAATTGCGCATAGAAATGAATTTTTCAATTAGGCTAGAATAAAATAATCAAATTTGGCCTACAGTTAGCTGGATAACTGGATGGATTGCAAGATGCTGTGGAGCTTTTTGCAATTACTGGGCGAATTTCACTTCGAAAGATAGTTATAACTATGGATGGTTAACTAGATGGAGTGATAGATGCTCATAGATACAGAGATACATAGATGCATCGATACTTTGACGCATAGATACATGATACATAGATAAATATATCTAGAAATACATAGATTCGTATTATAGATACATAGATACATATATAAAGATACATAGATTCATCGATCTACAACTAGATAGACGCATAGGTACAATTTGTACCGTATAAAGATACATAGTTACATAGATACATAGACACATAGATACATTATTATTATTATTATATGGCCAGAACAACACTATCGGGACACAATCGGAGCATTAGCGGGACAGTGCGCTATCCACTAGTCCACCATAGATACACAGATACATAGATACATATATACATAGATACATAGATACATGCATACATAGATACATAGATACATAGATACATAGATACATAGATACATAGATACATAGATACATAGATACATAGATACATAGATACA